>JAPPVO010004172.1:0-50070 GCA_030407325.1 Camellia japonica | reverse complement strand
ACGGACACGTGGCCTTAGGCAACGAGTCAGGGTTCCTAAATTTCCCAAAATAAAATATTTAGGTGGCGACTCTGTATCTGGCAAAGCAGTCCATGTTTGGCACTTCTTTCAAAAATCTGTTTTCTCAAAACGATTTGCCGGATTTGGACTCTTTGGTTCAAGATCTAGAAACCGTGACAACAATCGAGTCCGAACTGTAGCGAGGTCCCCGCGGGCTTGTTACACCATGTTGCAATTCACTCTCCTTATTTATTTTTATATTTTGAATTTGAATTTTTAAAAAATTGGTTTTCCACTTTTTAATTAGTATTTTTTTATTTTAATAAACATTTTAATATTTTAATTAAAAATTTAATTTTTAAAATAAATTTAAATAGGATTAAATACAATTACTCCTAAGATTTTTGTTTAAAAATATGAATTACCTCCAGTAATTCTTGAAAATTATACCATGTCTCTTCAAGTTCTAACTCTTTATTTAGTATTATAATTTTAGATTTTGTTTGATATTTTTCTTCTTCTTCTTCACTTTTTTAATAGATTGGGTGTTTTTTTTTTTCTATGTAAATTGATTTACTAAATTATAAGTAGCAAGATTACATTTTTATATTTTTTAGTTTTTTATATTTTGTTTCATGTCTTAATATGTGTATAATTTTTAGTTATTATATATGCAAGCATATTTTATGTGAGTATTAGTATAAAAAAATATTTTAAAAATTATCATTTTATCAACAATTTTTTTTATGATTATGTACACAATAATACTATATATTTTTAAAAATTAACTCAAGAAAATATATTTATAAATCACATTCATCAAACTATGGCTGACATCAAATTATTGTGAAAGCCCATAAATTTAAGTTATTCACTTTGTAAGAGTCAAAAAATTTGGCTTAAGAGTTATAGCGACTCTGGTTTTCCTTCCATGATTAGTGTAATCCAGACTTCGTTCCGTGGATGTTGGTTGTATGTATATTCTTGTTTCCGTCCTTCAATACTTTGTATTTGAGTTATAGGATGTTTTGGGCAGGTTTGTTACAAGTGGGGTGTGATTGGGAGCAAATGGTTGCTGCCCAGAATTTTGGTTCTTCGCTCGAGCGAGCCTTTTTGTCGCTCGAGCAAGCTCTTTGTTTTAGTTCCTTCGCTCGAGCCAAGGTTCCTTCGCTCGAGCGAGAGTTGAGTTTTGGTTTGGAGGCTCGAGCCAGGGTTCCTTTAGCTCGAGCCGCGCGTCTACGTCTGGTTCTGGACCTGAGAGTTGCATTTCTTGGCTCGAGCGGAGCAGAGGTCTATGTTTTGGGTTTCTTCGCTCGAGCGAGCATTCTGTCGCTCGAGCGTGCTTCTGGATTGCAGACCTGAAGGTTTGGATTGTGGCTCGAGCGCATCACCAAAGTTGCCTCGGCTCGGGAACTTTGGTACGATTGGGGAAGGTCACTTCGTGAGCACCCCCGCTCGCCCGATCAAAGATCGGCCTCTACTAACCATGATATCGAGTTTTGAAAACATTGTGTGTTCTTATTCCGGTTATTAGCCTAGATTTACTATGTGATGCGCACAGCATACAAGTATAGACTGGATCGCCTGAATTAGAACAAAACATTTCATGTTTGTTTATTTGAAAATGGTTTGATGGTGCTACCTGCAAGTAGGCTAAGACGTGGATTTGCCACCCTCGGGTGGGCTTAGAAAAGATGGTTTTACCACTATCTAGTGGGCTTAAAACTCACAGTCAATGATTTGTTCCAATCCAAATAACCCAACCTTCACCCACAGGCATTCAGGCAGTTATATCACCTAAGCACATAGCCTCATGGTAAGCATGCTATTCATGGCAGTCACTCACACGCATGCAAGGATGCTAAAGCATAAAAACTCACCGAGTACTCCAAGTCAAAACAGAAGCTAATTAGAAATCCATGCATGATCCTAATTATACAGAAATGCCTAATGCAACACATGCAAAAATGCAACTATAGCAGGCTCGGCTATTCTAAACATGGCATATGAGATGCAACAGCTAACAAGTATTCAACTTGGAATTAAAATACAAATGCAGTTAGTATGATGCGCCGAGCCCGGTGCGTGCAAGACAGATGAATGAATGCAAACATGCTATCATACTGTATGCTAATTGAAACATGCCCTAATTCTAACCATCATAAGCGGGTAATAAAAGGGAAGAAGGACGTGGGGTTGGAAGACATACATCACACTCACGCACACTTATTACAATTATGCCCTCGCACAGAGGGTCCGAATAAATAGTACGGTCCGAATAAATGTACAAATCCCTAATTAATTTACAAATTAACTAAGAAAAATAATAAACTGGCATGCAAGCCAGGGACTGTCTTGACTCTTCTCCAGATGATGAGTGATGCAAGTCCGGGTTGCCTTGTGTAGAAATCCACTGCGATGCCCCAATTAGCCTCTGTTTGTAATTGTTTTTGGAATGCGTGCCAAGCTCCAGAAGGCTGCTGATTCTTGATTTGCTGCAACAGAGAGCAGGAAAGGGGCATAGCAATGTATTTTCACAAATGTATGCATGCCTCGATCCTCGTGCCACCAATCACGCATCTCGATGCATGATGGCCGAGGAATCGAATTGCACAACTCAATATAGAATGAATGCACATGAAAACTCAACTAAAAACCTAACTCCATCATGGATAATTCGGAGTGTCGGTGACTGGGGAATTGAGACACGTTCTGTCACTCAGAGTACGAAACGTACCTCGTTTCCCGTGCTCGGGCTAACTCCTATCCCAAACACAATGCAATATGCATGACATGCATGGATGCAACTAAGATACAACCTAACATGCACAATGCTATGAAATGGCATATACGATGCACGAGATAACATGGCATACACAATGCGCTAATATACAACCTAGCATACACAATGCTATGGAATGAGATGGCATACACAATGCATAATGGACTTACACCAACATGAGTAGACCTCAGTCACACTCACATAAGAGGCCACTAGATGAAAATGAGACACTCGAGATGCGTGCACACGTGCATGCAAACCGAGGACCGACCCTAAGGCACGAAATGCCACTCTAACAAGACATGGAAAAGCATTGAATATGGCATACTATCATGCAAATTTCAGAGGTAATAAGTGATGCAAAACAGCCCCGAAAGATGGCAAAAGAACATCCAATGCATGGAATAGGTCCCGAAACATGAAATTAGGCATACCGAATGACCTATGACTATGCAATGCATGCATTATATGAACATGGAATGTGAAGATAGAATCAAGACAGCCCAAAAATAAGCATATTTACAGTTATTGAGCGAGGCCAAACAGCGAACACAAATGGGGCTAAACTAGCATACAAAAATGGCCCCGTAAGCAAGATATTGAAGCAACTCACAGATGCTGGCCCTGAACAGAGAAGGGGGCTTCTACACTATTGAAGAGGGGCCAAAAATATGATGTTTTACAGTTTATGACAAACCCAAAACCAGATACAAGTATGCTCAAAATGCTATGCAAAATAAGGGCCAAAATGGAGATAAAGAAGCAACTGATACATGCTGGTCCCAAACAGGTAAGGGCCCTTCAACAATGTTGAAGAGGGCCCAAAATATGACTTTTTACAGTTAATGGCCGAGCCCAAAACAGTATAAAACTATACTCAAAATGCAATGCAAGATATGGCCTAAAAGAGAGGCTACAACACAAAGTATACACATGATGCTCCAAACAGCAATAGACCCTTAATAAAACATGGAGAGGGGGTCAAAAAAAGGCCATTTTAAGTTCAGACCAAGGTCCAAAAACAGAAGCTCAATAGGTTAATAAATCATGCAAAAATGGGGCTAAAATATGGATATCAAAGCAAGTAGCACATGGAGGACTCAAACAGTGATGAGCCCTTCTACAATGTTGAAGAAGGGATCAAAATAAGCCTATTTACAGTTTACAACATGCTTCAAAACAGATTACACATAAGCCTAAAATGCTACACAAGAAATAGGCATACACGAGGGATAATGAAGCAAGTACAAAATGGGGGCCTCAAACAGTGAGAGGCCCTTCATGAAATATGAAATAGAGATAAAAAAAAACACTACTTTCAGTTATGTCCGGAGCTCAAAAGTATAAGCAAGAAGGGCTAAGAAATAATGCAAAAATGAGCTCAAAAGAGGGAGAAAGCAACTCACCCTTGTAGACCAACTCTTTGCTGCCTCTTGGACCAAGAAAAGCTACCTCCTAGCCTCTGAGAAGACCCTCTTAGCTGCTAGAATGGAGGTGGTGGTGTGGTGCTAGGTGATGGTATGAAAAAGGGGTGTGAGACTTGAGAAATTTGAGTGTTTGGAAGAAAGGAAGAGGGAGGGGTGTAATGCAAGCTTAAGGAAAAATTTTCCAACCCCAAAACCAGACCTGGGGTGCTGGTTATATAGGCTAAAGAGGGGGAGAAAGAGGGGGAAAAAAAGCGAGGGAAATCACTCCAAGTTTCCCTCCAAAAGTTGCCCCCCCGGATACAGAATCTGGGGGGAAACAAAGTGTATTTCTGTGATGTGCCAGGTGTACGGATGCTGGCCGGCCAAATATTGGGACTGCAGGTGGCCGGCCGGCCAGGGGTCAAACAAGTCAAGTGTAATTAGTGGCCGACCACCACAAATTGGTGGCCTCCCATGTGTTCTCAACACAGCCCTGTGGTCAAAAATTGGAAACAGTGAACCAGGAGAGAGAACAACCCACTTTTCAAAGGGGTTCAAAAGGTTCAAATGGAATTACTGGCCGGCCACCAAATATTGGTGGCCTCCCAGATGTGTACATCACAAATATGGGGGTTAGGGTTGAAGAAAATGGCCCAAGGATGGTCAACATTGGCTTTGAAGTGAGAGAAAACGGGCGACGGAGGGCGATGAAGAAATATAACTGGTTGCTGAAACAATTACTGGCCTCCCACCCTTCTATGACCTTCCTGGTGATGAAACGGAGGTCCCTGCCAAAAATGGACGCAAATCGATGCGAAATGAAGGTTCGGGGGCCGAAACGCGCAGCCCGAGGCCCCGAAAAACGACTGTTAAGCATCGGGAGTGGTGTTTGACCACGAAGTTGGTCTCTCGGACCACAGCGTCCCTTAAAATGGAGGAAATAAGATGCATGCCAAAAACCGGGGCAAACGGAGCTGGTTAGGCGGTCCCGAACCGAGGCACTTGGCCTAATGGCTCCGAAAATCGGGAACCGGGCTCCGAAATGGGCAAAATGGCCTACGACCACGAAATGTAGCCCACAGCCACTGAGAGATGGTCTACGAGACCTCTCCCGCCCGTTGGGAAGAGAAACAGAGAAAACCGAGCCTGGTTCGCAAACCGAGGCAAAGCAGAGAAAGGCCCGGAAGTCCGGAGGCAAGGCTCACGGCCGAGACTCTGAAACCTCTGGACGAGCACAATATGCAACATCACCAAGTGCTCAATCGGTGACGTCCGAGTCTTAAGGTCGGTCAAAAATGGGCTGTCTACACATGGTTTTGAAAATCGGACCAAATCGGTCGACTCGATCGGTTGAACCGTCAACTAGTCGGGGTTCCGATCCGGATATACCCTCTAAACCGTTCGAAGTCAAAAATCGGCCTATTTAGAGAGAACTAGAAAAATCTGTGGTCGACTGTAGACGTCCCCAAACGCCCCGGGAGGATGAATCCCGTTCTGTTCATTTGGGTTCACTGCAGTTCGGACTCAAATTGTCACGGTTCTTAATCTGAACCAAAGAGTCCAAATCCGGTAAATCGTTTTGAGAAAACAGATTTTTAGAAAAGAAGTGCCAAACATGGACTGCTTTGCCAGATACAGAGTCGCCACCTAAATATTTTATTTTTGAGAAATTTAGGAAACCCTGACTCGTTGCCTAAGGCCACGTGTCCGTCATCACCAAAGTTGCCTCGGCTCGGGAACTTGGGTACGACTGGGGAAGGTCAGCTATGAGCACCCCCTCTCGCCCAATCAAAGATCGGCCTCTACTAACCATGACATCAAGTTTTGAAAACATTGTGTGTTCTTATTCTGGTTATTAGCCTAGATTTACTACGTGACGCGCACAGCATACAAGTATAGACCGGGTCGCCTGAATTGGAACAAAACATTTCATGTTTGTTTTTGAAAGATGGTTTGCTACTCGCAAGTAGGCTTAAAATGCAGATTTTGCCACCCTCGGGTGGGCTTAGAAAAGATGGTTTTGCCACTATCTAGTGGGCTTTAAGACACACAGTCAATGCATTGTTCCAATTTAGATAACCCAACCTTCACCCACAGGCATTCAGGCAGTTATAATACATAAGCATATAGCCTCATGGTAAGCATGCTATCATGGTAGTCACTCACACGCATGCAAGGATGCTAAAGCATAAAAACTCATCGAGTACTCCAAGCCAAAACAGAAGCTGATTAGAAATCCATGCGTGATCCTAACTATACAGAAATGCCTAATGCAACACATGCAAAAATGCAACTATAGCAGGCTTGGCTATTCTAAACATGGTATATGAAATGTTACAGATAACAAGTATTCAACTTGGAATTGAAATACAAATGCAGTTAGTATGATGCGCCGAGCCCGGTGCATGCAAAACAGATGAATGAATGCAAATATGCTATCATACTGTATGTTAATTGAAACATGCCCTAATCTAACCATCATAAGCTGGTAAATAAAAGGGAGAAAGACGTGGGGTTGGAAGACATACATCACACGCACGCACGCTTATTACAACATTGTGCCCTCGCTCGGAGGGTCCAAATAAATAATATACAGTCCCAAATAAGTAATACAGTCCAAATAAATACAAAATCCTAATTAATTAACAAATTAATCTAGGAAAGCGGTAAATTGGCATGCCAGCCAGGGACTGCCTCAACTCTGCTCCGGATGATGAATGATGCATGGTCGGGTTGCCTTGCGCGGAAATCCATTGCGATGCCCTAATTAGCCTCTGTTTGCAATTGTTCTTGGAAAGCGCGCCAAGCTTTGGAAGCCTGCTGATTCTTGATTTGCTGCAACAGAGAGCAGGAAAGGGGCATGGCAATGTATTTTCACATGTGTATGCTTGACTACTCTTCAGGGAGTGTAGTCCTCGATTCTCGTGCCACCAATCACGCATATTGATGCATGATGGCCGAGGAGTCGATTTGCATGACTCAATATGGAATGAATGCACATAAAAATATAACAATACCTAAACTCCATCATGGATAATCCGGAGTGTCGGTGACTGGGAATTGAGACACGTTCCGTCACTCGGACTACGAAACGTACCTCGTTTCCCGTGCTCAGGCTAACTCCTATCCCAAACACAATGCAATATGCATGACATGCATGAATGCAACTAAGATATAACCTAACATGCACAATGCTATGAAATGGCATACACGATGCACGAGGTAACGTGGCATACACAATGCGCTAACATACAACCTAGCATACACAATGCTATGAAATGAAATGGCATACACAATGCATAATGGACTTACACCAACATGAGTGGACCTCAGCCACACTCACATAAGTGGCCATTAGATGAAAATGAGACACTCGAAATGCGTGCACGCGTGCACGCAAACCGAGGACCGAACCTAGGGCACGAATGCCACTCTACCAAAGCATGGTAAGGCATGGAACATGGTATGCAAACATGCAAATTTCAGCACTGAAATATAATGCTAAAAAGCCCCGAATCATGAAAACATGGCACCCGATGCATGAGGTGAGACCCGAAACTCAAAACTAGGCACATGGAATGACTTACAGCTATACAAAGCATGCATTATTTGAAAATGAAGCATGAAGACAGAGTCAAGGCAGTCCCAAAACATGGACTTTTTCAGTTTAAAGCAAGGCCAAAAAGTGCTAGCAAGATGGCTCAAATTAGCATGCGATTTTGACTAGCAAACATGGTTTACATGGCAAGTGTATAATGCACATGGAATCTCACTAAACCAGCAAAAATCAGTGAATTAAACATGCCAAAATACGCCCAAATACACATGGAAAGACAGCCAACACATGCACAAATGAGAGGCTCCTTTGGAAGGGCATACAAGGGATTCTTAGGCACATACAAGATAGACAAGTGACATGGCATATAAAATTATGAAAATCAAATACGATAGTCCCAAAACTCACCAAATTGGCCCCAAAATCAGTCAACAAAGCATGCAAGATAGGGCCTCTTTGGAAGGCCAAAATGACTACCAAACAAGTCAAGGAGAGAGGGGGTCACCCTCCTCTGATTTGGAAGCTCAAAACAGCGGCCAAGCCACTGAAAATCCACTGGATTTCAGTGGCTAGAAGGCCAAACAAGGCATACAACAAGGGCTAGGATATAAGGCTCAAAACGGGAGGCAACCAAGCATACAAGATAGCATGTGACCTCAAATAAGAAAATGCCCTTAATAAATCATGAAAATAATGTCAAAACAAGCCTCTTTCCAGTTTACAACATGCCTAAAAAATGAATATAAATAGGGCTAATCTATCATGCAAAAATGGCCCTAAAAGTGAGAATAGAGACAATGGACAGAAGCCGGCCCCAAATGGAAAAGAGCCCTTCAACAAAGTTGAAGAGGGGCTCAAAAAATGGCACTTTACAGTTTATAGCAAGCCACGAAAATAAACACAAGTGAGGCTAAACTATCATGCAAGAAAAGGCCAAAAGAGGGACAAAGAGGCAAGTGGTAGCTGCTGGCCTCAAACATGGGAGATCCCTTCAACAATGTTGAAGAGGGGCTCAAAAAAAACCTCTTTACAGTTTATGACCAAATCCAGAACAGCTCACAAATAAACCTAAAATACTATGCAAGAATAGGCCTAAAAGAAAGTTAAAGACGCAAGTGATAGAAGGAAGCCTCAAACAGAGAAAGATCCTTGATCAAACATGAAAAGGGGCTCAAAATATGATCTTTTCTAGTTTGGGTCGGAGCCCAAAAATGTAAGCAACAAAGGCTAAAATTGCATGCAAAGAAAGAGCCAAAAGAGAGGGAAATGAGACTTACCCTTGTAGACTAAGCCTTCAGCAGTGCAAAAGGCCTCCAAGATGCTGGAATGAGTGATGGAGGTGTGGTGCTATGGCTTGTAGTGAAAAAGTGCAAAGAAATCTAACTTTAGGGCACAAAACACACACAATATAGAGAGAGAGGAAGCTTTTTGGCTTTCAAAAGCTCAGCCCCTTTGGCTAAGGAAGAGGACCCTTTCTTATATAGAACAAATCAAAGCTTAAGCTTCTTGAACAAGCTTTTCTTGGCTTTGATCCCTCCATACACGTGTATGGAGGGCAGATATGAGGAATCCAGCTGGTACAAAAGATCTTCCCGGAAACCAGCTGAAATAGGGGGGGTGCCGGCCATCAGCAATAGCCGGCAGTGCCACACTTATGGCCGACAGGTGTTCACCAGTAGCCGGCAGGGGCCAAGCCATGGCCGGCAGTGCACCACAGGGGCCACCCTGAAAGGACCAGGTCAGGGTCCAAAAATGAGACAAAAATGATACAAGGTTCGGGAAACCCGAAAACCCGAACCAGTGACGTTCCGCCGCGACAGTCGAATGCTGGGCGAGCAATCGAACCAGCCGTTGGGTGTACCTACAAGCACAACCAAGTCTTGAGGACGGTCAAAAATGGGGTGTCTACAGTTGCCCCTCTTTGACAGAACTCAGAAGTCATAACAATGACGAGAGTGATTGTCAAAGCCCAGAGACGACCTATTTTTGACAAGGCCGAAGACTCAGACAATCAATTAGTAAAAGCATGCAGGGATGCGCCCGAAGGCTGGGGCAAAATGCAAATGATATACAAGATGCAAGGGCATGATTAACAATCATGCCACGGATGCTGTAATGAAGCAAACATGCGACAGTTTTAAGCAGATGAACACGAATCCAACTACACTACAATGCAGAAAGGATGTAAAAGAATTATGCAATTCTTACCCCGTTTCACACGAAGGATACAATACCTGCGCGGCTCGTCTGGCCATGCCAGCTTTAAATGAACCGTACATACAATATCGTGCCTGAAAGAAGAAACCAACTTAACAGGTACAATATCGTTAGGAAGATGCATAACAATGCATTTGAAGAGTGTGTGACAACGCATACAAAGTGAAGATGCATTAACACATGTAAGTGAAGCGTGCGCGACAACGCTTGCAATGTGTGAAATAGGAATTGAATTTGAACACATGTAAGTAAAGCAAGCGGCCAACGCGTGCAATATGTAATGAAAGAAATTGAACACATGTAAGTAAAGCAAGCGGTCAACGCAAGCAATGTGTATAGAAAGAAATTGAACACATGTAAGTAAAGCAAGCGGTCAACGCGTGCAATGTGTGACGAAACTTGAAAATACACATGTAAGTAAAGCATGCGGCCAACGCAGGCAATGTGTATAGAAAGAAATTGAACACATGTAAGTAAAGCAAGCGGTCAACGCGAGCAATGTGTATAGAAAGAAATTGAACACATGTAAGTAAAGCAAGCGGTCAACGTGTGCAATGTGTGACGAAACTTGAAAATACACATGTAAGTAAAGCATGCGCCAACGCAGGCAATGTATAGAAAGAAATTGAACACATGTAAGTAAAGCAAGCGGTCAAGCGAGCAATGTGTATAGAAAGAAATTGAACACATGTAAGTAAAGCAAGCGGTCAACGTGTGCAATGTGTGACGAAACTTGAAAATACACATGTAAGTAAAGCATGCGGCCAACGCAGGCAATGTGTATAGAAAGAAATTGAACACATGTAAGTAAAGCAAGTAGTCAACGCGAGCAATGTGTATAGAAAGAAATTGAGCACATGTAAGTAAAGCAAGCGGTCAACGCGAGCAATGTGTATAAAAGGAATGAACACAAGTCAGTAAAGCAAGCGGTCAACGCGAGCAATGTGTATAGAAAGAAATTGAACACATGTAAGTAAAGCAAGCGGTCAACGCGAGCAATGTGTATAAAAGGAATGAACACATGTCAGTAAAGCACACGCCGAAACGTGCACAATGTGTAACCTCCTGTAAGGTGCATAACCACATGTAAGTAAAGCACACGTAGAAACGCATGCAATGTGTAAAGCAAGCAAAGGTATAAACACATGTAAGTAAAGCACACGCCGAAACGTGCACAATGTGTAACCACCTAGAAGAAACATTATACACATGTAAGTAAAGCATGCAATAACGCAAGCAATGTGTATAGTAGGAATGAACACATGTAAGTAAAGCAAGCGCGATTAACGCAAGCAATGTGTAACCTCCTGTAAGATGCATAACGATGTTTGATAAAGAGAATGCATGACAATGCATAATAGGGACAAGGAAATGCATGACAAATGCGCATGACGATACGCGATAAGGAGAATGCACGACAATGCATGATAAGTGCGCATGATGATGCGCGATAAGGGGGATGCATGACAATGCATGTTAGAGATATGCAAAACAATGCACATGAATTAGATTGATGTTTGCTGTAACAAATGAATGCTAATTGATATTTGACAAAAGAGAAGGATGCTTAATAAAGACATCTCCTCCGGTTTATCTCCCGAAGGGTTTGGGCTGCGTCAAAAGGATACACCTCGTGCGCATTGATGGTTGTAAACCATCGTATATTGAAGGCATGACTCCTGAGCTCCCACGGAAGCGTTTCGAATCAAGCTTTGAGTATTCCACAGGATTGTTGGGACCCGAGGACAAATACCAAGAGTCAAATATGCAGGAAAGCTGGAAAAGACTTTCTGGTCACTAGGGACAACCGCCGGCCACCGCCGGCCATCGGTGGCAGATTGGGGCAAACTTGGCTTGCAAGCCGTGGGTCTTTAAATTGGCTCAAAATTACTCCATTTCCTCACAAATCCTTCCATAGAAATCACTTTTCTTCCTTCCTAGGTGTGCCTTCTCTCTAGATTCGCGCATTCTACGCATTTCCCAACACCCTATTCAACTTTACATCGCGAAGGATTCTTGATTTCCTTTGGTTTGAACCGATCAGAAATTGCATCCGAGGCTTCTTTCACCATTTTCCGCATTCAAGGCTTATTTCCCCCGATCTTCTCTCGAGGCTAGTTCACTTTTCCGATTTTTCAACTTTTCTTGAATTTTCTCTCTCTTAGGGTTTGAGTTTATTCCAAATTGCACCATTTTGCCCCTTTTTGCTCATTTTTGCGTCATTCCTGTGCATTCATCTCAGATGGCTGACGATGTGCCTCACGGCGAGGGCTTCCCGACACTCCATCCAGTAGAGTTAGCGGCGGAGTTTGCGGTTGAGCCAGAGGTCGAGCCTCAGCCGTTACCATTGGGCGTACGTCCCTTCGACCCTGCGGTATACCATCCGGAGACTCACATCATTCCGGTGGCGGGAGGCATCCATATTTTTACCGATTTTGATGAGGACGTGCCAGACGACCTCTTATTGAGGGAGCCGATGTCTCACTTGTCGGCCATTGCTGTGGAGGTACCATCTCTGCTTTTCTGTAATATTACTTTCGACCGCCTGCATTTCTTGCGCTATTTCGATCTGATTACATCTCATGCTTTGATCTGACTGCATTCTATACTTTGCTGATCTACACTTGACTGCACCTTACACATTACTACCCTGTATATACTGCACATAACCGTATCCCATGCATCACCGTTCTGAATCTGAATGCATCTTTAACACATCATTGCTCTGGATGCGACTGTATCTTCAATGCACTACCACTCTGAGTTGAATTGTATTTTCAACACACTGCTGATCTGATTCGAACTGTGCTGGTTTGGTTTAAAGCTGCATATCCAATATTCCCCTAATTTGATTTTGAAAGTACATTTTCAATACACTGTTGATCTGATTTGAACTTGTATTTTCAATACACTGTTGATCTGATTTGAGCTTGTATTTTCAATACACTATTGATCTGATTTGAGCTTGTATTTTCACAGGAGGGATCTCGCTCCTTCCGAGGCTACGGCGCTACGACCGCTCGCGACTGGTACAATGTACTCCCCATGGGGTCCGCCGGATTATCGACGAGACTAGCTTTGGCATATTTTGTCGCGGGCTGACGCGAGTTACAGCGAGTCGCCCTCTCTTGGGGGCTCTGGTGGAGAGGTGGTGGGACACCACCAATTCCTTCCACTTTTCCATAGCAGGGGAGTTGACCATGACTCCTTTCGACTTTGCTATGATCACTGGTCTGGGAGTGGGAGGTGATCCGATCCCCTTAGATCCCGACATGGGGGAGTGGGTGGCTGCATGGGAGGTATTACTTGGGGCACGTCCACCCCTTGCGCGAGCGGGCATGGTTAGATACTCTTGGTTTGAGGAGCAGTTCCACGGGGAGGATCTCCTCAGACTAATAAGGGAGTGGAGCAGTACGCCAGGGGCTTCCTCCTATTCCTTTTTGGTACCACTTTGTTTTCGAACAGGTGGAATACCGTGGGTTTGTACTTCTTGAGCGCCCTGGTAGTGCTTCCGCGGGTCCGCTCCTACAACTGGGGCGCGGCCGGCCTCACTACTCTGTATGGGTACATGAGCTCTACTTCTCGGTTGCGTGGGAGATTGATTGGAGGCTATTGGCGAGCTTGGGAGGTACATGACCCAGTTCCCCTTTTTATTACTTTGCTTAGCCTTCATACGTTTTGCTTAATTCAACTTTTGTATTCTCTGTACTCACTGTCATAGCATATGCTTTCTGCTTTGCATTTTCTGTACACCATACATGCTGCACTCTACACACCATACATTGCACATTGCTCATGATACACTACATGCACATGATGTAATGTCCGCCCGTCTAGGTCCGCTTCTGTTATGTACAATACTGCATTCTGTATTCTGTTTTCTGTATTCTTGCTCATGCGCTGTACTGATCACATATGTTCAAAAGCTCTGGGTATATGCATACTTCCCGAGGTTAGCTCCAGATCCGGTGGAGGAGACGGCACTGACGGTCCCATTTTCTGAGGTGTATGACGGTCCGCTCCGTCGTAGGACCCGGGAGAGCTTCATGTTCTTCCGGCAGTATTTTGACACAGTCGCGGCGTGTGAGGTAAGTCTGTAATAAGACCATTTCAATTAGCCCAATGCACCTGCCTTAGTTATTTTGACGACTAATCATCTTGTTGGTTCCCTTTCTCAGATTACATGGCGACCATGGGAGGTGATTCCGTCAGGACTCCGGGATCAGTATCGCACCACCCAAATTATGTCTCAGTACCGCATCCTCTTCGAGGGGCCGATCTGTCGGGCGTGGTTTCTGAGTGAGCGCTTTGTGCGCCAGACTTTGGGGTTGCCTGTTCTATTTGTACCGATGGCGCCTCCACCATCGATGAGAGAGACACACAGGTTATCTGCTAACCGGGTGATCCAGTTCATGGTAGGGCTGGAGACAGATTACTTCCGTGCCGAGGGCGACTACGCGACCTTCATTCAGACACATTTGATGCCACCTTTGACTGGTGTCCGAGGAGGAGAGGGAGCGAGGGCTCCAGCTATGAGAGGTAGAGGTGGATCGGCCCGGTCTCGTAAGAGGCGAGGTCCCGAGGAGAGACAAGAGTCTGGATGGCCAGCGTTGCCCGCTACTATGACACTTCGAGGGCGAGCAGGAGAGATTTATCAGGTTCCTTTTGCCCCTCCTCCAGCTGGTCATGAGCTTATCAGAAGTTACGGCTCGACTCCAGTATGTGCTACACTATCACCCCTTGTACTGTCATTTGATTTCTCTTGATATTCTGCAAAGTATTAATGATTTCGACCATTTTTGTAGGCTCCCATTGAGTACACTCGTCAGTCTCTAGCGATGACGGCTTCAGTGATAGGGATGCTGCAGACGAGCATGGACCTACTCAGTATCTATGGCATTCCGGTAAGTTTGCTCAAACTGCACTTCGTGTCATGAAGTCCTTCTTAACTCACCACTACGGCTTGCACACTGCTGTAGACACCCCATTTTTGACCGACCTTAACACTCAGACGTCACCGATTGAGCGCTTGGTGATGTTGCATATTGTGCTCGTTCTGAGGTTGCGGAGTCCCGACTGCGAGCCTTGCCTCCGGACTTCCGGACTCTTTTGTGCTTTTTCTCGGTTTGCGAACCAGGCTCTCTTTTCCCTATTTTCTCTTCCTGAAGGGAGGGAGAGGTCTCGTAGATCATCTCTCAATGGCCGTGGGCTACATTTCGTGGTCATAGGCCATTTTTCCCATTTCGGAGCCCGGTTCCCGATTTTCGGAGCGTCAGGCCGTATGCCTCGGTTCGGGACCGCTTAACCACCCCCGTTTGCCCCAGTTTTTGGCACTTATCTTATTTACTCCCTTTTGAGGGACACTGTGGTCCGAGAGACCAACTTCATGGTTGAGCACCACTCCCGGTGCCTAACAGCCCACTTTTGGGGCCCCAAACTGCGTGTTTCGGCTCCCGAACCTTCATTCTACATTTTTGGGCTCCGACCCAAACTTGAGATAGTCATATTTTGAATTCCTTTTCATGTTTGATTAAGGACCTCTTGATGTTTGACATCTCCATCTATCACTTGCTTCTTTACCCCTCCATTTTTCCCTTTTCTTGCACGATAGTTTAGGCCTACTTGTATTTATTTTTGTGGCTTTATGTAAACTAGAGAGTGTCTTATTTTGAGCCCCTCTTCAACTTTGTTGAAGGGCTCTTGGCCATTTGGGACCCGCAGCTATCACTTGCCCCTTTAGCTCACCTTTTGGCCATTTTGGGGGGAATTTTGAAT
Organism: Camellia japonica; assembly: GCA_030407325.1. NCBI lineage: Eukaryota > Viridiplantae > Streptophyta > Magnoliopsida > Ericales > Theaceae > Camellia > Camellia japonica. Next base: position 34,334 of record JAPPVO010004172.1, on the reverse strand, counting down.
CCGAATTTCCCCCCCTTTTTTCCCCCTCTTTTCCATCCCTTTTTGTCTATAAAATCAGAGCTCTAGCTGCATTTTTCTGGGTTAGAAGACTTTGGTTTGAGTCTCATATATACAATCTCTCTCTCTCTATATTTCAAGCACCAAAACCCTAAAAGTCCTACACCATTTCTTCACCACCACCTAGCACCACCACCACCACTCCATTCCAGCTGCTTGGAGGACCTTCTCAGAGGCTAGAAGTGCTGTATTTTGGATCAAGAGGCTGCTAAAGTTTGGTTCTTCAAGGGTGAGTCTCGTTTTTCCCTTTTTTGCTCTTTTCTTGGTCTATATCTTAACCCTTCTTGCTTATACATTTGAGCTCCGACCAAAACTGAAAGTAGAATTTTTTTGAGCTCTATTTCATCTTTCATTAAGGGTCTCTCACTGTTTGAGACCCCCTTTTGGTACTTGCCCCTTTAGCCCTCTTTGTGCCATATTTTTGCATGATATTTTTAGCCTATGTGTAGTCTGTTTTGAGCTCTTATGTAAACTGTGAATAGGCTTATTTTGAGCCCTTCTTCAACATTGAAGAAGGGCTCATCCTTGTTTGGGACCTCCATGTGTCACTTGCCATTGAACCCCTCTTTGGTCCCCATTTTTGCATGATTTATTAGCCTATTGTGTCTCTGTTTTTCGACCCTGAGAAGAACTGAAAAGGGTCTTATTTCGACCCCCTCTCCATGTCTCATTGAGGGTCTATGGCTGTTTGAGACACCCTTTGTATACTTCATGTTATAGCCCTCTTGGTGGCCTCATTTTGCATGAGATCTTTAGCATACTTGTATCTGTTTTTGGGGCTTGATATAAACTGAAAACAGTCATGTTTTTGGTCCCTCTTCAATGTTGTAGAAGGCCCCTTTCCTGTTTGGGGCCAGCATTTGTGACTTGCTTCATTATCTCCCTCGCGGAGCCATTTTGTATGCTAATTTAGCCTTACTTGGGCCCACTATTTGGCCTCACTCTAAACTGTAAAAATTCTTGTCTCGGGGCTTCCTTGCTTCTTTCTTTTCATTTCATATTCAAATTATGTATGCATTGTATAGTTATAGGCCATTTCATGCGCCAAAACCCGTGTTTCGGGACTCGTTTCATGCATCGGGTTTCATTTTCGGGTTTCGGGCTGTTTTGCATCTCATTTTGCTACTGAAATTTGCATGTTTGCATATCATATCCATGTCTTGCCATGTCTTGTTAGAGTGGCATTTCCGTGCCTTAGGGTCGGTCCTCGATTTGCGTGCACGCGTGCACATATTTCGAGTTGTCTCATTTTCATCTTATGGCCTCTTGTGTGAGTGTGGCTGAGGTCCACTCATGTTAGTGTAAGTCCATATTGCATTGTGTATGCCATTTCATTCCATAGCATTGTGCATGCTAGGATGTATGTTAGCGCATTGTGTATGCCATGTTTTCTCGTGCATCGTGTATGCCATTTCATAGCCTTTCGCATGTTAGGTTGTATCTTAGTTGCATTTCATGCATATCATGCATATTGCATCGTGTTCGGGATAGGAGTTAGCCCGGGCACGGGAAACGAGGTACGTTCCGTGCTCCGAGTGACGGAACGTGTTTCAATTCCCCAGTCACCGACACTCCGGATCATCCATGAAGGAGTTAGGCCTTGTTGTGTTTTCATATGCATTCATTCTATATCGAGTTGTGCAATTCGGCTCCTCGGCCATCATGCATCGAGATGCGTGATTGGTGGCACGAGGATCGAGACATGCATACATTTGTGAAATACATTGCTATGCCTCTTTCCTGCTCTCTGTTGCAGCAAAATCAAGAATCAGCAGTCTTCCGAGGCTTGGCACGCATTTCAAGAACAGGTGCAAACAGAGGCTAATTGGGGCATCCCAGTGGATTTCTACGCAAGGCAACCCGAACATGCATCATTCATCACCCGGAGCGAAATCAAGGCAGTCCTTGGCTTGCATGCCAGTTTACAGCTTTCTTAGTTAATTTGTTAATTAATTAGGAATTTGTACATTATTTGGACTGTCTTATTTGGACTGTACTATTCTTTTATTCGGGACTGTATATTTATTCGGACCCTCTGCGCGAGGGCATAATTGTAATAAGTGTGCGTGTGTGTGATGTATGTCTTCCAACCCCACGTCTTTCTTCCCTTTTATTTACCCGCTTATGATGGTTAGATTAGGGCATGTTTCAATTAGCATACAGTATGATAGCATGTTTGCATTCATTCATCTGTTTTGCATGCACCGGGCTCGGCGCATCATACTAACTGCATTTGTATTTCAATTCCAAGTTGAATACATGATAGCTGTAGCATTCCATATGCCATGTTTAGAATAGCCGAGCCTGCTATAGTTGCATTTTTGCATGTGTTGCATTAGGCAATCCTGTATATTTAGGATCATGCATGATTTCTAATGAGTTTCTGTTTTGGCTTGGAGTACTCGGTGAGTTTTATGCTTTAGCATCCTTGCATGCGTGTGAGTGACTGCCATGATAGCATGCTTACCATGAGGCTAACTGCTTATGTGATATAACTGCCTTGAATGCCTGTGGGTGGAGGTTGGGTTATTTGGATTGGAACAATTCATCAAATGTTTGTTTTAAGCCCACTAGATAGTGGCAAAATCATGTTTTCTAAGCCCACCCGAGGGTGGCAAATTCCACGTTTTAGCCTACCTGCGGGTAGCAAACCATCTTTCAAAAAACAAACATGAAATGTTTTGTTCCAATTCAGGCGACCCAGTCTATACTTGTATGCTGTGCGCATCACATAGTAAATCTAGGCTAATAACCGGAATAAGAACACACAATGTTTTCAAAAATAGATATCATGGTTAGTAGAGGCCGGTCTTTGATCGGGCGAGCGGGGGTGCTCACGAAGTGACCTTCCCCAATCGTACCCAAGTTCCCGAGCCGAGGCAACTTTGGTGATGACGGACACGTGGCCTTAGGCAACGAGTCAGGGTTTCCTAAATTTCCCAAAAATAAAATATTTAGGTGGCGACTCTGTATCTGGCAAAACAGTCCATGTTTGGCACTTCTTTCAAAAAATCTGTTTTCCAAAACGATTTGCCGGATTTGGACTCTTTGGTTCAGATTAAGAACCGTGACAACAAATCGATTCGAGCTGTAGCGAGGTCCCGCGGGCCTGTCTACAACTGCATTAATCGTACATGTTGCCATACACCATTCAACATGCATGTTCCACTGCAAATCATTCACCATTCATAGTAGATCACTTTTCCTGCATCTGATACATTTCGATTACTAATGCATTTTGGCGGATCGTCCTCTTTCAGGTTCCTTTCTTGCCACCAGGCCATCGGGTGTTCAGTAGAGCAGGGACGGGCCTTTCAGTACCTCCTCGAGCAGCAGAGGGAGCAGGACGAGGGACTAGTTCACAGGGACCTGTCTCTGATGATGACGAGTCTGACGAGGAGGCGATGAGTCCACATTCAGAGTCAGAGTCAAATACTGACGGTGGAGATCCTGGACCTTCGTCCAGGAAGAAGAAGGACGGATTCCCGCACTTGAGACTACCAGCACTGGTCCAGACATTTTGCTACTTCAGATGATGATCTTCTTTTGTTTTATTTTCCTTTTTACTAGTAGTTTTGCACATTGCTGGTTTATTTTGGAACCAATTACTTTTGTAAAAGGAAAACTATGACGGAATGAAAACAGCCCTTTGTTTGAAAAAGTGTTTCATTTGTGCATTCCATGCATCGCGTCGTATCGCATCGCATCACTTTCGCTTTACACAACAATGTAAACGAAATCACAGTCTTATTTTTAAAACCAAACGCTCAAATTGCACTAATCAGGTAGTGAACCGACTAATAACAAAACAACTCGATAAACAAATTGCAACAACTCGATACATGAAAGGAAGATAATTACAACCTGACATAGAAAAGGAAACTAATACATCTTAAACAAGACACGACAGAGTCCAACAGGACAAAAACAAGACCTTGAAAGACACAAAGAAAAGGACTCAAGTAAATAACTGGGTCTTCAGTGAGGGAGACAAGGGGCAGGGGAGAAGCACTGCCGGCCACCGCCGGCCATCACTATCAACCGCCGGCCATCGACAGCACATTGCCGGCCATCGATGTGCCACCGCCGGCCATCGATGGCAGACTCTCCGAAATGACGACACGTGTCCTCCACTCACTACCTTATCTTCTATATGAGTTCCAACTTCGGGATTTTTTTCATTGCAGCTCAAATTTGCACCAAATGGAAGCATTCCTTGCCCAAAACCTCACAAATTGGATTGCCAACTTGGATGGCTCGAAAAAGCTGAATTTTCGGGGCTTCGGCTTGAATTCACTATTCACGCTGAGTCACACTCCGCTGCACTTTCCTTTCCTCCATGCCGCGGTGAGATTTTGGAACCCGGTAACGCACGTCTTTAGCTTCAGCGGGCAAGAGGTATGTCCAACTTTCGAAGATTTTCAAGTTTTGATGTAGTCTGAACGTTATGAAGAGATCTTGCCTCAGTTTCGCTTTGCCACGCCCAAGCTTTAGGAGAGATGTGTGGGTTTACCACGCATGACGCTCGGTCCTGATCTGCAACGGGGAACTAGATATCCTCGGCTTGGTTTATCACTTTTCTGAGGCCGATAACCGTGGCGACCATCGTTGGCAAGGTTTTCGGTGACACGCCCTTTGCTTGTGCATGCTGTAGACGTCCCCGAACGCATCTCGGGGAAAGGGAGTGCGAGTCCCCCCCCCTCCCCCGGTTCTGGTTCGATATTGGGTCACTACAGTTCAAGGACTCAAATGTCACGGTTCTTAATCTTGAACCAAAGAGTCCAAATCCGGCAAATCGATTTTGAAAACAGATTTTTTGAAAAGAAGTGCCAAACATGGACTGCTTTGCCAGATACAGAGTCGCCACCTAAATGTTTTTTTTTTATGGGAAATTTAGGAAACCCTAACTCGGTGCCAAAGGCCACGTGTCCGTCATCACCAAAGTTGCCTCGGCTCGGGAACTTGGGTACGATTGGGGAAGGTCACTTCGTGAGCACCCCGCTCGCCCTGTCAAAGACCGGCCTCTACTAACCATGATATCCTATTTTTGAAAACAATGTGAGTTCTTATTCCAGTTATTAGCCTAGTTACTATGTGATGCGCACAGCATACAAGTATAGACTGGGTCGCCTGAACTGGAACAAAACATTTCATGTTTGTTTGTTTGAAAATGGTTTGATGGTGCTACCCGCAGGTAGGCTAAGACGTGGATTTGCCACCCTCGGGGGGCTTAAAAAAACATAATTTTGCCACTATCTAGTGGGCTTAAAACAAACATTTGATGAATTGTCCCAATTCAAGTAACTCAACCTCCACCCACAGGCATTCAAGGCAGTTATATCACATAAGCACATAGCCTCATGGTAAGCATGCTACTCATGGCAACACTCACACGCATGCAAGGATGCTAAAGCATAAAACTCACCGAGTACTCCAAGCCAAAACAGAAGCTCGTTAGAAATCATGCATGATCCTAGGTACACAGAAATGCCTGATGCAACACATGCAAAGATGCAAACTATAGCAGGCTCGGCTATTCTAAACATGGCATATGGAATGCTACAACTAACACGTATTCACTTTGGAATTGAAATACAAATGCAGTTTGTATGATGCGCCGAGCCCGGTGCGTGCAAAACAGATGAATGATGCAAACATGCTGTCAAACTGTATGCTAATTGAAATATGCCCTATATCTCACCATCATAAGCAGATAAATAAAAGGGAAGAAAGACGTGGGATTGGAAGACATACATCACACTCACCCACACTTATTACAATTATGCCCTCGCACAGAGGGTCCGAATAAATAATAATACAGTCCCAAATGAAAGAATAATACAGTCCGAATAATATACAGTCCGAATAATACAAATTCCTAATTAATTAACAAATTAACTACGAAAGAATTAAAACTGGCATGCAAGCCAGGGACTGCCTTGATTCTGATGAATGATGTATGTTGGGCTGCCTTGCGCGGAAATCCACGGCGATGCCCCGATTAGCCTCTGTTTCGCAATGTTTCTTGAAAAGCGCGCCAAGCTGCAGAAAGTTGCTGATTCCTCATTTTGCTGCAACAGAGAGCAGGAAAGGGGCACAGCAATGTATTTCACAAATATATGCATGCCTCGATCCTCGTGCCACCAATCACGCATATCGATGCATGATGGCCGAGGAGCCGAATTGCATAACTCAATATAGGATGAATGCATATGAACACATAACAAAACCTAACTCCATCATGGATAATCCGGAGTGTCGGTGACTTGGGAATTGAGACCCGTTCCGTCGCTCGGAGTACGAAACGCGCCTCGTTTCCCGTGCCCGGGCTAACTCCTATCCCGAACATGATGCAATATGCATGATATGCATGAAATGTAGCTAATATGCAATCCTAACATACACAATGTCATGGAATGGCATACACGCTATACGAGGTAATACATAACCGGGCATACACAATGCTATGGATGAAATGGCATACGCAATGCAATAATGGGCTAACACCAACATGAGAGAGCCTCAGCCACACTCACATAGGAGGCCATTAGATGAAAACAAGATACCTCAAAGTGCGTGTCCGCGGGCACGCAAACCGAGAACGGACCCTCAGGCACCGAAATGCCACTCTAATGAGACATGGCAAAGACATGGAATATGATGTACAAACATGCAAAAATCAGTGGCAAAATGAGGGGGAAAACAGCCCCGAAATGAGGCGAAATAATACCCGATGCATGAAATGATCCCGAAACATGGATTTCAATGCATAAAATGGCCTACAGCTATACCATACATGCATAATTGGTACATGACATGAAAAAGCAGAATCAAGGCAGCCCCAAAACTCACATTTTATCAGTTCAAGACATGGCCAAACAGCAATCACAAGTAGGGCTAAAATGGCATACAAAAATGGCTCCGCAAGGGAGGCTATGAAGCAAGTGGTAGATGCAAAGCCCAAACAGAAAAATACCCTTCTACAACACTGAAGAGGGAAAAAATATGAACATTTACAGTTTATGACATCCCCAAATCAGTATGCAAGCATGCTCAAAATGCAATGCAAGATTGAGGCCACAAGATGGTATAAACATGAAGTAGGCAAAACTATACACCAAACAGCAAGGACCCTTAATGAAACATGACAAGGGGGTCAAAATATGGCCACTTTCAGTTCTGATCATGGCCGAAAACAGAAGCTAGATAAGCCTAAAAAAGCATGCAAAAACAGGGACAAAAGAGGGGTGATGAAGCAAGTGGTACATGGAGGTCCCAAACAAGGTTGAGCCCTTCTAAAATGTTGTATAGGGTCTCAAAATAGGCCTATTTTCAGCTTATATCAGACCCCAAAACAGATTACACACATGCTAAAAATACCATGCAAGATATTGGCATACAAGAGGGTATTGAAACAAGTGCCAAATGGGGGGCTCAAACAGGGTTGAGCCCTTCAACAAACATGAAGAATGGTTCAAAAAAATGACCCTTTCAGTTAGGGTCGGAGCCCAAAACAGCAAGCAAAGAGGCTAGAAAAATGGTGCAAAATTGAGCTACAAAAGGGGAAAATGGCTTACCCTTGAAGACCAATGCTTTTGTTGCTTCTTGGCTTGAGTTTGCTGCCTCTTAGCTGCTGGAATCCTCTCCTTGCTGCTGGAATAGTGGAGTGGTGGTGGTGGTGGTGCTTGGTAGTGATGAAGAAATGGTGCCAAACTTTAGAGAATGAGAGAGAGATAGAGGGAGATAGAGTATGTATGAGCTCTAAGGAATTTTCCAACCCTTTTCTTAGAGTTGGGAGGCCAGCTATATGGACAAGAATTGGGGAGAAATGGAGGGAAAAAAGTGGAGGGAAATGGGTTAAGTTTTCCCTCCAAAAGAGCTCCCCCCGAATACAACCTTTTGGAGGGAAAAGAGCACACAGCTAGAACATACACACCTGAGGATGCTGGCCGGCCATGTATTTGAGTTGCAGGTGGCCGGCCGGCCACCCCCATGGCCGGCCGGCCAAGGGTGAAAAATGCCAAAAAGAATTAGTGGCCGGCCACCACATATTGGTGGCCTCCCATGTGCCCCCAACACAACTATGTGGTTCAAAACTGGCAACTGTAAAACAGGAGAGAGAACAAGCCATTTTTCAAAGAGGTTCAAAAAGGAACAGTGGAATTACTGGCCGGCCATATGATATTTGTGGCCTCCCAAGTGTGTACAACACGAATATGTGGTTTGGAGCTGAAGAAAGTGGCCTTAGGGTGGTCAACATTGGCTCGGAAGTGAGAAAAACGGGCGTCGGAGGGCGCCGGAGGAATATAACTGGTTGCTGAGACAATTGCTGGCCTCCCACCCTTCAGTGACCTACCTGGTGATAAAACAGAGGTACCTGCCAAAATTGAACGAAAATCGGTGCAAAACGAATGCTCGGAGGCCAAAACACGCAGTTCGGGGTCCCGAAAATAGGCCGGTAAGTACCGAAAGTGGCATTCGACCACGAAGTGGGTCTCTTAGACCTCAGTGTCCCTCAAAAGGGAGTAAATAGAAACACGCCAAAAAACCGGAGCAATCGGAGATGATTAGGCGGTCCCGAACCGAGGCACACGGCCTGACGGCTCCGAAAACCGAGAACCGGGCTCCGAAATGGCAAAATGGCCTACGGCCACGAAAAGTAGCCCACGGCCACTGAGAGATGGTCTACTAGACCTTCTCCTCCCTCAGGAAAAGAAACAGAGAAAAGCGAGTCTGGTTCGCAAACCGAGGCAAGGTACAGAAGAGGGTTCGGAAGTCCGGAGGCAGGGCTCACGGCCGCGACTCTGAGACTTCTGAACGAGCACAATATGAAACATCACCGAGCGCTCAATCGGTGACGTCTAAGTCTTAAGGTCGGTCAAAAAAGGGGTGTCTACACATGCTATCTCACTTCTTGCTTACCCCGGGCCTTAACGGATCTAAGATTTGTCTGATTGAAGTTGCTCAAGGCTTGAAGGAAGGAAAAAACTGTATTGTCATGGCACTGGCCAAGACACTGATGGGCTTAGATGCTTTTTACCGTCGGGAGACGACCAGATTCGCGGGGAGTCCACTACTGCTACAGGTAATGTTTCCTACCCAATCTCACATATGTATTGCTCACATCACTTGGCCCTCAGGCTCGGTTTTTCTCACAAAACCCTTTACTTACTTTTCTTTCATCGTACATCTCTCTATTCTTTATTCTCTCATTTTTCATCCCTCCCCAGGTATGGTTGATGGATAAACTGCAAGTTGTGGACTCTTGCCCAGCCTACTCAGCTCGCGGCTACTTCTTCAGGCAACGCCTGGTCGATGCCCTAGATGAGGGATGGTGGTTCGACTGGATGTGCAATTTGTTCGCAGATCGCATCGCTTGGCGCTGTCCTTGGCTCAATCTTCCAGCAATGAGCTATAGCATGACCCGTCAACCTAGGATTCAATTGATTGGCATGACACACTGTGTCTTCTACTTCCCATTCCATATCCAGCGCCAGTTCGGCCATGATCAGACTTATCCGCCGGAGGGGATAGAGTACCCAGCTGCATTCCCGGTTCGAGGCGCACAGCTTGCCCGATATGCCACAGCGTGGAGGACGAGAGAACTCCTGGCCCCCGCTCCTACTTTCAGTTGCACTTTGTCTGATGAGTGCTTGGATTGGCTCAATGAAGCGGCACAGATTGGGCCCAGCTTGGCATCAGAGGCTTCGACCAGCTCTGGAGGGGGCGCAGGGACACCTGACTTGACTATGCCCCGGATTTATGCTTTATTAGTACTTTCAAGTTTTCGTTATGAATGTAATAAAAAGCAACTTCAATTATATGCAAGAGCAGGAGAACTCTGTATTGAAATCAATGAAATTAAAAGTTGTGGGTACTGAAATTTTCCGCTTTGGTCAAAAATGGTCTTAGTTGTAAAAAGATTAATTTTAACAAAGTCAGCTTTTATTAAAACTTTTCAAAATCATTTTCGATATGGATCAGAACTGGACACGCCTGAGATCTGTCACTGAGATGCACAACCCCGGATCCTAGCAACTGGAAAGTTGCCCCTAGTCTGAATAGCACCGCGGCACTGCACGGCAACGGAAAGTTGCCCCTAGTCTGAAAAGCACTGCACCGGAGATTACGATGAATGCTGATAGACAAAGATGACTGAGATGATCAAGATGGACAAAGTTGATCGGGGAAAAGTTTATGGCTGAACTTCAGGATGAAGTTGCCTACGTATCCCAAAGATGGGAATCAAGCCTTACGTAGTTCAGGCTAGGGTTCACTCGGGTGTTTTCACTCTCCTTTTACGCTCTAACTTTTGCCAAGGCCGCCCTTTGCGGGTTTTCAACCTTGCGAGCTCAGTTTTTATATTTTCAAATTTTTGTGCTCTAAGTTTTGCCTAGGTCACCTTTCTGGGTTTTCGGCCTAGCGAGCCTCTCAAGGGTAATATTTCTTCAACTTGTCCATATTGATCGGTTGTGAGACTCCAAGCCATCTAGATCCATCAGAACCACAGCTCCACCTGACAGATAGACTTAATGATATAGGGACTAGTCCAATTAGGTATGAACTTGCCCCTTGGGTCGTGGATGGGAGCTCGGTTGTCCTTGAGCACCAAATCTCCTTCTTTTAGATTCCTGGACTTAACTTTCTTGTTGAAAGCCCGGGCAATTCTGCGTTGATAACCTTGGACATGGTACAGCGCTTTCAGTCTTCTCTCATCAAAGAGCATGAGTTCCTCAAATCTGCTCTGCTGCCAATCTGCTTCGGCTATTTGACACTCAGCCAATACTCGCAAAGACGGAACCTCAATCTCGATAGGTAGAACGGCCTCCATCCCATAAACCAATGAATACGGAGTCGCCCCAGTAGAAGTTCTGATTGAAGTCCGGTAGCCCCACAGAGCAAACGGCAGCTTAACTGGCCAGTCCCGGTATGTTTCCACCATCTTCTGCAATATGTGTTTGATGTTCTTGTTGGCAGCCTTAACTGCTCCATTGGTTTGCGGCCGATATGTGGATGACTTATGAAAAGCCACGTTGTATTTTTCCAACAAGTCAATCACTTCCTTCTTGAAGTGGGAACCGTTATCTGAAATAACCTCGTTTGGGACTCCGTAGCGACAGATGATGTTGTTTCTGATAAACTTCGCGACATGTGAAGCCTTCAACACCGCATAAGATTGGGCCTCGACCCACTTCGTGAAATAATCTATCGCGACCAGGATGAACTCATGCCCATTCGACCCCTTCGGAGTGACAGCCCCAATCACATCAATTCCCCAGACTGAAAAAGGCCATGGCGAAGTCATGTTGTACAGCTTCGACGGCGGAATGTTCATGCGATTTGCATGAATTTGACATTTGTGGCATCGCCGAACAAAACCGATACAATCCTCCTCCATGGTGGACCAGTAGTAACCCTGCCCGAGGATTTTCCGTGCTAGCATTACTCCGTTCATATGCGCACCGCATTCCCCTCCATGGATGGCTTCCATTAGACGCTTCGACTCTTCGGCATCGACACACAGCTTATGCATTCCCAGATGACCTCTCTTATACAGCTTGCCCCCACAGATGACGAACTGAACGGCCATTCTTCTTATTGCCCTTTTATCTTTGGCATTTACCCCTGGCGGGTATGCTTCTTTCTCCAGGAAATTCCAAATGTCGTGGTACCAGGGGTTTTCGTCCTGAACCTCATCTATAGCAGCAATCATCTCGTAGGCTAGCGTGAATTTCTGGTCAATGATGACTGGACGCATCCGGACTCCGGACGGGATGTCTATCATGGAAGATAGAGTTGCTAAAGAATCTGCGAACCTGTTGTTTTCTCTTAGTAGATGAGTAAAGCTTAGCTTCTCGAACCGAGGAATTAACAAGTCCAAGGTCTGGTGATACATCATCATCTTTTCTTCTTTGACTTTCCAGTCTCCTTTTGCTTGAGACACAACAAGGTTCGAGTCCCCGATGACGTCCAACCGTCTTGCCCCTAGTTCCAGGGCTGCTTCTAGACCGGCAATGCATGCCTCATATTCTGCTTCGTTGTTCGAGACTTTGAATCGGAGTTTGAAGGCTAGAGGGATACGGGAATTGTCGGGTGCTATGAGCAACACTCCTATCCCATACCCGTGTTGATTTGACGCTCCGTCGAAGTACATCGTCCAAGTTTCGTCGTCGATATACAAAATGGCTTCATCTGGGAATAAGTACTCGACTGCTTCACCCCCTTCCACTGGATGGTCGGCTAAGAATTCTGCCACTGCTCTTCCCTTGACTGACTTGCGCGTCACATATTTCAAATCGAATTCAGAGAGAACAGCAACCAACGAGCCAGCCTACCCGTAAGTGCTGCTTTCTCGAAAAGGTATTTGATGGGATCGAGTCGTGAAACCAACATTACGGAGTGAGCTAGCAGGTAGTGCCGCAGCTTCCTGGTAACCCATACCAAAGCTAAGCAAGCCTTCTCCAATAGTGTGTAGCGAGTCTCATACTCTAGCATCTTCTTGCTCAGATAGTAGATGGCTCTTTCCACTTTGTCCTCTGATTCTTGCGCAAGCATGCAGCCCATTGTGGTCTCAGTCACTGAAAGGTACAATATCAACGGTTTCCCCGGTTCTGGTGGTGACAAAACGGGCGGGTTCTGTAAATATTCTTTAATCTGTTGAAATGCAACTTGGCATCGGCTGTCCCATTGGAATTTCTTTCCTTTCTTCAGGAGACCAAAAAGTGGTTCACAAGTCAAGGTTAATTTAGAGATAAACCGTCTTATGAATTGCACTTTACCCAGAAAGCCTCGCACCTCCTTTTCAGTCCTTGGTGGTGGCATTTCTAAGATGGCATTGATTTTGGAAGGGTCGACTTCGATGCCCCTTTGTGTAATCAGAAACCCCAGCATTTTTTCCGCTGTAACACCAAATGTACACTTTTGAGGATTCAGCCGCAACCGAAATTCTCTGATCCTTTGGAAGAACTTTTGCAAGGCGGTGTAGTAGCCCTCTCTTTCTTTGGACTTGACAATCATGTCGTCTACGTACACCTCAACCTCTTTGTGGATCATGTCGTGCAATATTGTGGTCGCAGCCCGTTGATAAGTAGCTCCAGCGTTCTTCAATCCAAACGGCTTTACTCTGTAGCAGTATGTCCCCCACGAGGTGGTGAATGTAGTCTTTTCCCGGTCTTTGGGTGCCATTACTATCTGGTTATAACCTGAGAAGCCATCCATGAATGAGAGCAAAGCATGCCCTGCTGTGATATCCATCAACTCATCAATATGCGATAAGGGAAAGTCGTCCGTCGGACTAGCTCTGTTCAAGTCCCTAAAATCCACGCATACTCGGATCCTGCCATCCTTCTTCGGCACTGGAACAATGTTGGCCAACCAAGTCGGGTATTCGGATACCAGCAGGAAGCCCGCGTCGATTTGCTTGGTGACCTCTTCCTTAATCTTGAGAGCCCAGTCTGGGCGAATCCTTCTGAGTTTCTGCTTGACTGGTCGGGCCTCGAGGTCAAGAGGGATCCGATGCTGTACAATCTCAAGATCGATCCCAGGCATGTCTTCGTAGGACCACGCGAAAACATCTATGAAATCTTTTAATAAAGCGACTAAACGCTCGCGTTCCTCCGAAGACAACGTGGACCCGATCTGGACCAGCCGCGGGTCCTCCTCAGTACCAATATTCACGGTAGTGATTTCATCCATTAGGGGTTTGACAAACCTCTCATGCTCTTGCTCAATTAGACGTTGCAAAACCGGAGGAATTTCTTCCTCGTCGTTTTTATCAAAATTTTGAAAGTCTAAATTTATGCAATAAATTAAGGGCACAGAAAAGTACTCAGAAACCACAGCTATCTGATTCTCATTAAGCACATCCAAATCGTCCGATTCATCGGTTACAACAGACTCAAATGAGAAAGAAAAAGACGACCTAGACATAATTGTGGCATCTGGGTTATCATCCCCAGGATTACCAGACTCAAACTCAGTCGAGCTGGAACCTGATTCCGACTCACAAGACTCGGTGGAATCAGATTTCGGCTCACTACCTGACCCGGTGCTGCTGGACAAAAATCCCTCCTCGTATTGCCAAGTGAGAGAGGGTGCGATAGATGCATCCAAAATAGTTGCTGGTAGGCTCGCGGCCGTTTCATTCCCAATCATGGAAACCGAGAAGTTATCCCCCAAGCACTTATGGTCGATCGGAAGATCTGAAAGTAGACATGCCAGTGCTACCCCCATTTCAATCTCAGCGCCCTCGGAATCCACTGCCTTACACTGTTCAACCTCAGCTGATGGGTCTGTCTGCTCTGTGGCAACGTTATCCCCAGACAGTTGCAGGTCGAAGAAAATCTCGAAACCTGGCATGCGCTTCTTCTCCGCGTTCAGCCACGGCTCGAGGAAGCCACAAAACGGAAAGTCCTCCCCCTCCCGGACGAAACGTCCGTTTAGGGTACCCTGAATGGGCTGGTGCATTAAGTCAAAAGGCTTCCCCGCCTTCTTCGCTCTGGCTCTCCCAGCCATCTCTTTTTCCTTCCTTACCCAGTCCTCTTTGGTGGGCAGATAACCCAGTCCAAAGGTATGCGGGTTGTGTGGCACTTCGGCCAATGCTGCGACGCCTTTCTGGCCGCTCCTTCCTAATCTCATCCCGGGGATGTGTTGTAGCTTGTTCATGAGGTAAACAGATTGAGCACTGACGTATACTCCCTCATTCACAGCCATGATATTCTGCACCACCCGAGCCTCAGCCAGAGTAAACCCTAATAAGAACACATCCTCCGTGCCGTGCTCGATTTCCAAGACTGGTGTAGACACTTTTGGCGGTGGATGGATGGATGAATTCCCGAAAACAATAGCCACCCCCTTCCCATGAGGGTATTTCAACATCTGATGTAAAGTGGAAGAGACCGCCTTCACTTGGTGCAACCACGGCCGCCCCAAGAGTAGATTGAAGGTTGCGGGAACGTCCAAGACATGAAATTCAGTGTTGTGTTGTCCTGGACCAACCTGGGTCTGAATTTTGACAGTCCCTATCACCTCCCTACTGGTGTTATCATATGCTCTGACCACTTGAATAGTCGGCACGAAGTCTGCGGGCTTCAACCCGATCGCATATGCCGTTCTGATTGGGCAGACGTTGATGGCGGACCCGGTATCAACAAGAACCACCGGTATCCACTTATCTCTACATTCCACAGAAACGTAGAGGGGTTTGTTATGATTTGCGCCCTCAGGCGGTAGCTCTTTGTCTGAAAAGGTTAACGTCGGGGAAACTCCTCCCGAAAAAACCAGTCCAACCAGCTGCTCTGGTGTGGTATCTATAGAGAGCTTGGCCTTGTCCATAGCAGATAGGACAGCCTGTCTGTGCACTCGTGAGGCCATAAGCAGTCCCCAGATGGAGATGTCTGCTTGTATCTTCTTTAATTGTTTCAGCACAGCTTCTTCTTCGATCTGTTTCTCTTTCTGTCTCTCAGTTTCCTTATTCTTCCCGGATGCCTCTGGCTGGTCTAGGTGCGGGGGCTTGAAATACCGCCCGCTTCTTGTCATGTGATCAACCTCATCGAGATACCAGGTGCCATCTGGTTGATCGCCTCCCCAATCTTCATCTGTGTGGGCAAGACACAAATCGTTGTCTTCCCACCACATTCCGTTGGCATTCAAAAGACACTTGTCTGGCTCCGACGTGGTTGTACTCGCGGTACCTTCAGCCCATATGCTTACATTATCTTCTGTCCTTGTGCCCACAGCACTTTCAATCCCTTCATGGGCTTTTGTCTTTCTGATTCTCTCGGAATCCCAAAACTTCTCTTGTTCTGACTGTGTCAATGCAGTTTGTTGTGCAGCTTTCCCTGCATCCACAATGCTCAGGTCTTGAGCGAAATTCTTCGTACCGGCGCTCTCCGGCAATATACTTTGACTTCCGGCCCTTCCGGCCACAATTGATACTCCTGCCCCTGCCAGCCTTTGTCCTGGTTGAAATTCTACAACATCCGGTTGATCATCCAGCCATCCGGTAGCTTCTGCCGGTTCCTCATACTCATACTAGTTGACTGCTACGTCCCCTGATGCTTAGTCATCGAAGAACGGGAGGTTGGCAAAGCCCTCTTCTACAGCTGTCAGATCATCCGTTCCCTGCTCAAATCTGTCCCCCTGGATCACGCACAGTTCTGCTCTTTCTGGCAATCCTACACTCGGCTCAGACTGGCCCATTGACAGGATGTACTCACTTGCATCGTAGGCTTCCCCGACAAAATTCCCAGACTGTTCAAATCCAGACTCAACGGTTCCATCCTCCTCCGCAATCTCCCTTGTACTCTGTTCAACGGCCACCACCATCGGCTCAGGTTGGGTTGTAGAGATGTCCAACATGCACAAAAAATCAGTGCAGTCGGGAAGGAGCACCTCTGGCTTGGGTAGATGGGAAGGAGTGATGTAGATGCTAGGATCGTAAGACACGACCCTAGTCTGGATAAGGTTAATTCTTTTGGGAGGTGGAGCTTGGTTGTGTGTAGGGAGTGGGTTGGTGGTAACATTGGGTCTTTCAGGTGGCACAATCATATTTTTGTCAACGAGGTCTTGAATCTCATGACGCAGTCTGAAACATTGGTCGGTATCATGACCGTGCTGCTGGTGATATGCACAGTACTTGGCTGGGTTGTGAGTGTGGGGAAGTTTTTCTGGCAATGGCCTTGGCTCCATGGGCTTTAGATGCCCTTTTCTGATTAAGACCCCCAGAGCTTTGGACAGGGGCATATACAAGGGGGTGAAGGTCCTTTGGCCTCTGGGTTGGTATTTAGTGGTCTGTGTATTACTTCCGGATGCACCAGAGAAGGGTGTGGCTGCCATGGGCCTTGGAAGGGGAGGGGAAATGGTGGCGACCATGATGACCTCCGAAGTTCTTGCAATTGCAGCGCCACTCGAGCCTGCATTATTGTTGCGGTTAAAAGTTCTCCGGGGTTGCTCCCTGTCTTGGTCAATCAGACCCTGTTTCATTGCATCTTCGATCTGTACCCCTATCTCGTGCAGATCTGAAAAAGTGGGGAAGGGGAGTACAATCATCTTTTGCATGAGTTTTGGCTGGAGATTGCGCACAATCATCCAGATCTGATCTTTGTCGGTAGGCCTCAGGGTCATCATCGATGCCTTCGCCCTCCATCGGGTCACAAAATCTGAGAAAGTCTCTTTGGGCTCTTGTCTGGTTGTTTCGAGATCACGAGTCGTAATCTCGATCTGGGTGTTGTACAAGTATTGCGCAACAAAGGCCTCGGCCATTTCATCCCAACTTCTTTTGACATCATCCTCCAACTTCTCATACCAGATAGCGGCGACACCCAACAGGGTCCGGCCGAATAACGAAAGCTTCTGTGGTCTGGTTAGGTCCATTGGCCGCAGTATATCTGAAAATAGCCGGAGGTGGACCATGGGATCCCCGGATCCATCGAAGCGATCAATCTGCGGCATCTTGAATCTATCCGGCAACGTCACGGCCACATCGATATATCCGTCCTCGATATCCGAGATAGCCTTTACCCCCTGGGACTTTTTGAATAACTTCTCAAGCTTGCTCAATTTCAGCGCCGTAGGATCTACCTCGAACTCGAAGGGAGAGTCCGGGTGGTTGACGGGTGTATGTACTTTGGACAGTTGAGGTGGAAGCGGGGGCGGAGCCGGCCCTGTTGGAATGTCTGTGTCCTCCTGAACAACATGGACATTTGGCAAAGTGTTTTGGGCATTCGACAGGACATTCTGAACAGTTGGTGTCTGCTATTGGGTGTGAGGTTGATGTTCCGGTCTGCTGCTGCAGTCTAGTGATGAGCTCGGCCTGCTGGGCCATGATTGTGGCCTGTTGTTTGGAGAACTCTGCTTGGCGGACAGCGTCATCCTTCATTTGCTTCATGCTCTCTTGCATCTGTCGCATCATTTCTTCCATCCCGGCCATACTCTGTTGATCTTGCTGACTGACTGGTATGTGTATCTCTATGGCAGAAACTGAAATCTCAGCCCGACTGTTCACTGCTAGGGTAGACCACTGCTCTGGTAACCTCTACTCAGACACACTGCGCTTTCTTGGCCTTCTTCTAACAACTGGGGATAGAGAATGGAACACTGGCTGCCCGTCAACCCTGCCCTAGCAAAAGGATAAATAAAGGAAATAAATAACCAGATAAATGGACAGCATAACAACTTAAAATAAATACACAACACACAGCTGGGCATAACGACACACGGTCGATAAGCTGGATACACACTATTCTCAAACACTGATCATTATCCTTGAATCACTGTCCCCGAAAGCTGAATCTGATACCCGCAGATAACTGATCCCCAAACACTGACTAATGTCCACAGGCCTGATGCCCAAACTCATAAACTGATACATGCATTTCCCTGTAGAGACGCACTCTAACAGCACATAACAGATAAGTGAAAGCCAAAACACCCCTATGTTGGGGTAGGGTTTCCCTGTCCTATTTTGTCAGGAGTTAGGGTTTCACTACGCACGCAGCGGTTTCAAACAACCTATCTCGGTTAAGCAACCTGTCCTAGTTTGGAATGGACACTATGGATCTGAATATGCACTAGGTTGAATGGTCAAAAAGGGTGCCCCGGTAAAACCGGAGTTTGTGTTCCCATACTGGTAGAGCCCACAACCGATCAGCCTTATGGTCATGCCTTGACAAGACAAGCCTCCGACAAACCGTTCAGGAATAGCAGATGGCAAACATGGTGTCCTAGGCGCACCAATACAAATGCAATGCAAAGAAACACACAAGTGTAGTCAAAACCAGATATCATGAGTTCGAGTCAAGTTCTCTAAATCCCCAGCAAAGTCGCCAGAAACTGTAGACGTCCCCGAACGCCCCGGGAGGATGAATCCCGTTCTGTTCATTTGGGTTCACTACAGTTCGGACTCAAATTGTCACGGTTCTTAATCTGAACCAAAGAGTCCAAATCCGGCAAATCGTTTTGAGAAAACAGATTTTTAGAAAAGAAGTGCCAAACATGGACTCCTTTGCCAGATACAGAGTCGCCACCTAAATATTTTATTTTTGGGAAATTTAGGAAACCCTGACTCGTTGCCTAAGGCCACGTGTCCGTCATCACCAAAGTTGCCTCGGCTTGGGAACTTGGGTATGATTGGGGAAGGTCAGCTATGAGCACCCCCTCTCGCCCGATCAAAGATCGACCTCTACTAACCATGACATCAAGTTTTGAAAACATTGTGTGTTCTTATTCCGGTTATTAGCCTAGATTTACTACGTGACGCGCACAGCATACAAGTATAGACTGGGTCGCCTGAATTGGATAAAAAACATTTCATGTTTGTTTTTGAAAGATGGTTTGCTACTCGCAAGTAGGCTTAAAATGCAGATTTTGCCACCCTCGGGTGGGCTTAGAAAAGATGGTTTTGCCACTATCTAGTGGGCTTTAAGACACACAGTCAATGCATTGTTCCAATTCAGATAACCCAACCTTCACCCACAGGCATTCAGGCAGTTATAACACATAAGCATATAGCCTCATAGTAAGCATGCTATCATGGCAGTCACTCACACGCATGCAAGGATGCTAAAGTATAAAAACTCACCGCGTACTCCAAGCCAAAACAGAAGCTAATTAGAAATCCATGCGTGATCCTAACTATACAGAAATGCCTAATGCAACACATGCAAAAATGCAACTATAGCAGGCTCGGCTATTCTAAACATGGCATATGAAATGTTACAGATAACAAGTATTCAACTTGGAATTGAAATACAAATGCAGTTAGTATGATGCGCCGAGCCCGGTGCATGCAAAACAGATGAATGAATGCAAACATGCTATCATACTGTATGCTAATTGAAACATGCCCTAATCTAACCATCATAAGCTGGTAAATAAAAGGGAGAAAGACGTGGGGTTGGAAGACATACATCACACGCACGCACGCTTATTACAACATTGTGTCCTCGCTCGGAGGGTCCAAATAAATAATATACAGTCCCAAATAAGAAATACAGTCCGAATAAATATAAAATCCTAATTAATTAACAAATTAATCTAGGAAAGCGGTAAATTGGCATGCAAGCCAGGGACTGCCTCAACTCTGCTCCGGATGATGAATGATGCATGGTCGGGTTGCCTTGCGCGGAAATCCATTGTGATGCCTTAATTAGCCTCTGTTTGCAATTGTTCTTGGAAAGCGCGCCAAGCTTCGGAAGGCTGTTGATTCTTGATTTGCTGCAACAGAGAGCAGGAAAGGGGCATGGCAATGTATTTTCACATGTGTATGCTTGACTACTCTTCAGGGAGTGTAGTCCTCGATCCTCGTGCCACCAATCACGCATATCGATGCATGATGGCCGAGTAGTCGATTTGCATGACTCAATATGGAATGAATGCACATAAAAATATAACAATACCTAAACTCCATCATGGATAATCCGGAGTGTCGGTGACTGGGAATTGAAACACATTCCGTCACTCGGAGTACGAAACGTACCTCGTTTCCCGTGCTAGGGCTAACTTCTATCCCAAACACAATGCAATATTCATGACATGCATGAATGCAACTAAGATATAACCTAACATGCACAATGCTATGAAATG
This sequence comes from Camellia japonica, assembly GCA_030407325.1. Taxonomy (NCBI): domain Eukaryota; kingdom Viridiplantae; phylum Streptophyta; class Magnoliopsida; order Ericales; family Theaceae; genus Camellia; species Camellia japonica. The sequence goes on along the minus strand of JAPPVO010004172.1, from coordinate 13,694 downwards.
GCATACACGATGCACGAGGTAACGTGGCATACACAATACGCTAACATACAACCTAGCATACACAATGCTACGAAATGAAATGTCATACACAATGCATAATGGACTTACACCAACACGAGTGGACCTCAGCCACACTCACATAAGTGGCCATTAGATGAAAATGAGACACTCGAAATGCGTGCACGCGTGTCCGCAAACCGAGGACCGAACCTAGGGCACGAATGCCACTCTACCAAAGCATGGTAAGGCATGGAACATGGTATGCAAACATGCAAATTTCAGCACTGAAATATAATGCTAAATAGCCCCGAATCATGAAAACATGGCACCCGATGCATGAGGTGAGACCCGAAACTCAAAACTAGGCACATGGAATGACTTACAACTATACAAAGAATGCATTATTTGAAAATGAAGCATGAAGACAGAGTCAAGGCAGTCCCAAAACATGGACTTTTCCAGTTTAAAGCAAGGCCAAAAAGTGCTAGCAAGATGGCTCAAATTAGCATGCGATTTTGACTAGCAAACATGGTTTACATGGCAAGTGTATAATGCACATGGAATCTCACTAAACCAGAAAAAATCAGTGAATTAAACATGCCAAAATACGCCCAAATACACATGGAAAGATAGCCAACACATGCACAAATGAGGGGCTCCTTTGGAAGGGCATGCAAGGGATTCTTAGGCACATACAAGATAGACAAGTGACATGGCATATACAATTCTGAAAATCAAATATGATAGTCCCAAAACTCACCAAATTGGCCCCAAAATCAGTCAACAAAGCATGCAAGATAGGGCCTCTTTGGAAGGCCAAAATGACTACCAAACAGGTCAATGAGAGAGGGGGTCACCCTCCTCTGATTTGGAAGCTCAAAATAGTGGCCAAGCCACTGAAAATCCACTGGATTTCAGTGGCTAGAAGGCCAAACAAGGCATGCAACAAGGGCTAGGATATAAGGCTCAAAACGGGAGGCAACCAAGCATACAAGATAGCATGTGACCTCAAATAAGAAAATGCCCTTAATAAATCATGAAAATGATGTCAAAACAAGCCTCTTTTCAGTCTACAACATGCCTCAAAAATGAATACAAATAGGGCTAATCTATCATGCAAAAATGGCCCTAAAAGTGAGAATAGAGACAATGGACAGCAGCCGGCCCCAAATGGCAAAGATCCCTTCAAAAAAGTTGAAGAGGGGCTCAAAACATGGCACTTTACAGTTTATAGCAAGCCACGAAAATAAACAAAAGTGAGGCTAAACTATCATGCAAGAAAAAGGCCAAAAGAGGGACAAAGAGGCAAGTGGTAGCTGCTGGCCTCAAACAGGGGAGAGCCCTTCAACCATGTTGAAGAGGGGCTCAAAAAAAGCCTCTTTCCAGTTTATGACCAAATCCAAAACAGCTCACAAATAAGCCTAAAATACTATGCAAGAATAGGCCTAAAAGAAAGTTAAAGAGGCAAGTGATAGAAAGAAGCCTCAAACAGAGAAAGACCCTTGATCAAACATGAAAAGGGGCTCAAAATATGATCTTTTCTAGTTTGGGTCGGAGCCCAAAAATGTAAGCAACAAAGGCTAGCAGCACCCATGTATACCCGTGGTTTTTTAGACTTTCACCTTGGACACACAGGCCAACTTAATTTAATGGAGTCCATCACATTTCTTCTCCTAAATATTATACATATACAATGTATATACATCATAATCATATTCAATGATAATGATCAAAAGATTAGTTTCATTTCGCCTAATCCTCATGCAATTGCTACAACAATCATGGCTATCCTCCATCGATAGCCCAAAATAGATATTTCTAAACAGATATACAATCTTTACAACAGATAAATTATCCAAATTTTTCCATAAGTACGAGGTAATACATATTTGGTTCCACAATTTACATAAACATTCATCCAATTTCATATTCTCAATACCAATTTCATTATTTATACAAAATAATTATTCAAGACATTTTAGGGCAAAAATCTCATTTTTCCCAATCTCATCCCAAACACCAAAATCAACCACTTTAACACCACACAAGCTCATAACTACTCCAATATCCATTTCCAATACTTACATTCAAAGACCCTCTTTTGATTTTAACCCAAACCCTAGGTTTGTTCAAAAATCACCTTAAATCCCAATGTTTCTTATGCATCAACAAATATTAAAGTTAAAACTCAAAAGAGTGTAGAAGGTCCCTACCTCAAAGTGAGAAGACGAGCAAAGCAAAGGGGAGACTTCAAAGACACTGAAACCCACTTTTGTTTGGATGAAAAGAGAGCCCACGACGTGCTTTACCTTTTTAACAAAGGCACACGGGTAGAGAGATCACTAGATCTAGGTGAAAGTGTAAAGAGAATGAAAGAGAGTCCCAATCGAGAGAGAGTCTTGATCTAGGGTTTTTTAGAGAAAAGAATGAAAAAGTAGGTTGCTGCAAACTAATATACGCACAGTTCGCTCAAGCGGCAGACACAATAAGTTGTTCCGCTCAAGCACAAGAATGGCCGCTCGAGCGTATAATACACACATCCAGTAGTTTTGCAGAGGATAGACCAACACTCAAGCGCAAGAAATGACCGCTCGAGCATAGAATACATCCTCCCAGTAGTTTTGCAGACTTGCAAAAGTACTGAAAGTTCACAAAGCCTGCTCGAGCGCAAGAAGTGGCGCTCGAGTGGAGAAGCAAAATTCTGGACAACAAAGGTTTGAGAACTAAATAACCAACCTGTTCCAAACACAACCACTACAAGCCAAAAGTCAAACTTAAGGAGATACAAGGGAAATAAGCTGTAAACAACAATGTGAAACCATCAAACCCGAGTCCAGGGTACAACAAGGGTAGGGTCAAAATTGGAATCGCTATAACCTTCCCCCCTTAAAGAATTTCGTCCCTGAAATTTCAAATCAAGTTTTATAGTTATGCTTAAACCAATTACAATGCCAAGCTCAGTGTAGGGTGGCATAATGTTAAAAAATGGACCCCTGAGGTATGAACAAGGTAAGTAGGAAGGTGTTGGGATTGTTTCAAAGCTAGACCTTGGATTTTTTCGTTGAGAATTCGAATCACCCAATGTAATTTTCATCATCAAGTGCCCAGGACAAAGTGCCCGAGTCTTATCGGACAGTCAAAAATGGGGTGTCTACAGTTGCCCTTTTTGACAGAGCTCAAAGTTATGAAATGACGTAAGTGAATGTCAAAGCCCAAAGATAACCCATTTGACAAGGCCGTAAGACTTAGGCAAGAAAATATATTAAAATACAACTGGTTGAACCCGAGGGTTGCCTACGTATCCTTTTACGAGGAATCAAACCTGCGTTGTTCATGGGCAAAATGCAAAATGATATGCAAAGATTTTCTTATGATCATGCAATGAAACAATGCAATGAAACATTTGAATGAAAATAACAATTGAAACAATGTAATCAAAACAAGAATGCAATGTTGAACGAAAGCATAAATCGGAGCAAAACAAATCTAGCCGTGTCTCACACGGAAAAAAGTGAGTCAACAAACACGTCTCACGTTAAAGAAACAAAGAAAGTACAAACCAAACTACGTCTCGTATAGAAATAATGTAAGAAAGTGCAGGCCTAACTATGTCTCACGTAGGAAGGATGGAAAACTCCATGCCAAACTATGTCTCACGCAAAGGGGGTAGAGGATGGTGTGAACACCAGGAGCACCAAATGTTTTGAATCGCGAGGAAAACAACTTCGAGTACGTCTCACGTCGAAAGAGGAAAAATGGTGTGAACACTAGGCGCACCTGATGTTTTTAACCAAGGAAACTTGAGATCCTAACGTGTCTCACGCGAAAGAAAGAAAGATGGTGTGAACAATAGACGCACCTGCTGTTTTTAACCGAGTTAAAATAACAATCCTAACGCGTCTCATGCGAAAGAAGGAAAGATGGGGTGAACACCAGGCGCACCTGATGTTTTCAACCGAGGAAACTCGAGATCCTAACGCGTCTCACGCGAAAGGAAGAAAGATGGTGTGAACAATAGACACACCTGCTATTTTTAACTGAGTTAAAACAACAATCCTAATGCGTCTCACACGGAGGGAGAAAAGATGGTGTGAACACCAGGAGCACCTAATGTTTTTAACCGAATTAAGACAACAATCCTAACGCATCTCACTCGGAAGAAGGAAAGATGGTGTGAACACCAGGCGCACCTAATCTTTTTAATCGAGTTGAAATAACAATCCTAACACGTCTCACGTGAAATGAGGAAAAATGGTGTGAACAACAGGCGCACCTACTATTTTTAATGAAGTTAAAACAACAATCCTAACGCGTCTCGCGCGGAAGGAGGAAAGATGGTTTGAACAACAGGGGCACTTGCTGTTTTTAACTGAGGAAACTCGAGATCCTACCGCGTCTCACGCGAAAGAAGGAAAGATAGTGTGAACAACAGATGCACTTGGTGTTTCTAACCGAGGAAACTCGAGATCATAACGCGTCTCACGTGAAAGGAGGAAAGATGGTGTGAACACCAGGCGCACTTGGTGTTTTTAACCGAGAAAACAATAATCCTAACGCATCTCATGCAGAAGAAGGAAAGATGGTGTGAACAATAGGCGCACCTGCTGTTTTTAACCGAGGAAACTCGAGATCCTAACACGTCTCATGCAAAAAGAGAAAAGATGGTGTGAACAACAGGTGCACCTACTGTTTTTAACCGAGTTAAAACAACAATCCTAATGCATCTCACATAGAAGGAGGAAAGATGGTGTGAACACCTGGCGCACTTGATGTTTTTAATCGATTTAAAACAACAATCCTAATGCGTCTCACGCAGAATGAGGAAAGATGGTGTGAACACCAGGTGCACTTGATGTTTTTAACCGAGTTAAATCGAATCAATGAAGGAGCAAACAAGTTTTTAGAACTTGGTACAATGAGATTATCTCCTCTCGGGAAAGCCTCGGAAAATGAAGCCCGCGAAGACAACTCAAATCAAGGTAAGACACGCAAACGCGAATGTGAAGGTTCGAGCATGATCCTTAAACAAAGACAAAAGCAAAACAAACACAACGATTTCTTTTGAAAACAGGCCTAAGTACCAACCCCCAAAAGAGAAGTATACAATAATGAGTCTGCAATGCACGAAATCCAGACATACCAGAACAAATATAAATGAACAAATCATATATTTGAAACAAAATATGAAATAACAAAACAACAACTGAAACAACTTATGCAATGCCAAACCATGACTTAACAAAGGAAATAATATAACACATTATGACTTAGGCAGAACAATTTATAAATTAACGGATCAACTTAAACCAATTATGAGTCAACAAAACGATTATGAATTAAACCAATTATGAATGAAAACAACTTAGGAATTTAGACAACTTAAGAATTTAAACAACTTATGAATTTAAACAACTTAAGGTAACAAGACTCTTTTCCTCATTTTCTTTTTCTCATTTCTTTTCTTTTCTTCTGTTCTTTTTTTCTTTTCCTTTTTTTTCCTTTTTTTTTTCCTCTCTTTTTTTACCTTCTCAAATTCAGATTGAGGCCCAATACGAAAACAAACAAAGTAAAAACAATTGGGTTGCATTAGGGGCCAGCCGAGCCTAAACGAAGCACAATCGGGCTCCAATAGAGACGGCCGGGTCGCAACAATGACAGGGGCAGATTCGGTAAAACCCACACCCGTGGTTAGTTTAAATCAAACCTAACCCTTATTTTGCTCACACCCTAGGTCAAAAATCTCTCCCCTCTCTCTCTAGATTCTCCCTATTTTCGCAAAACCCACAAACTCTCGTGAATTTTTTCGTAAAACCCACTCACTCCTCTACGTTTTGAACCGAACAAAATATGATTTGGTTGAGTTTTGGGGTTTTCCTTGATTTTCCTTGGATTCTCACATAGTTACCCACACTTTTCTTTCTCCCCCTTTAATTTTTTCACTCTCTCTTTGTTTTCTCTCTCCTAGGGTTTAGGAATTTGGGGATTTTCACTCAATCTCACTTACCCACTCACTTTCCTTCATATTTTTCAATTTTCTCTCTATGGCTAGAGGCGAGGTTTCTATCCCTAACCCCGTTGCATATATTAGTGCCATCCTTGGTGAGGACATAGAGGCTGAGGACGTTCTCCCTCCTATTCCTAAGCCTGAGTTGCCGCCTCTTGCCAATAGGCCTTTTGATGCGACCACTTACCAACCCCGCACACATGCTCCGACCCCTGGCGGTATCTTGAGATTCGAAGGCCTCATTCCAAGAATAGATGAGGACATCCTACTGCGAGAGCCCACTGAGCACTTGTCCGTCGACGCCTCCACGGTAAACAATCTCTTCCTTTGTTTTGCACATATTTTGAATCTCGTAAGCAAATTATCCTTTAATGCCATGCAAACACTAATAACATTCCCAACCTACAAGTGATAACCAAGAGGATTGGCGACTATGGATCCATATCCGGTCCCTGGCACTGGTATGAGAGGTTTTCTGTGGACGTCTGCACATTGGTCGACGCTACCGGCTTCAGGCCTTTCTATTCAGGATTCATATAGATGAAGGCTGAGCCACTGCTCTACAAGGCCCTGGTGGAGAGGTAATGGGACACCATAGACTCTTTCGACTTTTCGTCAATTGAGGAGCTAACACTGACCCCATACAATTTTTCGATGCTCACCGGTCTGTTGGGTAAGGGTAGCGACCTGATCCCGTTCGATCCTGACATGACGTAGTGGAGAGCCGCACAGCTCTATCTCCTCAGAGCGATCCCAAACACTACCAGTCACGGGATGGTGCGATATAGTTGGCTCTTGAATCAATTCACCGACCTTCAGCCAATCAACCCAACGGAGGTTGCTTGTACACCCGCGGGTTTCTCATATATCTCCTCGAAACCACCCTGTTTGCGAACAGGAAAAATAGAGTGGGGTTATACTCCTGGACGCGCTCGTGTATCTACTGCAGGTGGTGGAGTATGACTGGGGTGGTGCTGGCCTGGCCATCTTGTACTGCTATATGAGCTTCGTATCCCACCGCAAGGCAAATTCACTTAGCGGCTACTGGAGGGTTTGGGAGGTACACCTCACACTTACTTTTCTGTTCAGTTTTACATTCCCTGCTTATACTTGCTTTACATTTTTTGTTTATATCTGCTCGTCTACTTTACTCATTCACTTGCATTTCCTATTCCTGTAGCTGTCGATTTACACATATTTCACTTCCCTTGCTTCGGTCCCAGTGAGGCTGATTGAGTTGTCAGTACCCTGCTCCCAGTACTATAACTCCCGATTCGAGCTGCGTCGGCACATAAATCGAGACTTCCTATACTTCCGCCGCTTCTTCGACACTGTCATCGCAGATAGGGTAACAAAATCTCTAGTCTTTCTCTTTTACTGCTTTTTACCATTGTTCTCATTCCCATACTGTTGTTTCCTCTGATATCTAACACTTGACTTACATCTTCTGTTCATGGGTTAACTGGCACCCCTAGGCAGGCGTTCCTCAAGTAGCAAGGGAGACTTATGCTACTGTGTGGGAGGCCTTCACCATGTGGATTCTGTTTGAGGGTCCATTCGGTAGAGCGTACTATTTAGAGGAGCGATTCATTCACCAGACTCAGGGCCAGGCCGATCCTGATGTCCTACATCATCCTTCTTCCGATATGAAGATAGTTGATGATCTCCACGGTAGGCCCCAGATTGATCACCTCATGCAAGGAGATGACGTGAGCCCGATGACTTCACTGTCTTCTTACAGACTCGGGTGATAGTGCCTCTTACCCAAGGTGTGGTCCGTGCTATTCTGGAGGTTGTTGCCGCTGCAACTACCGCCGAGGGGTTCCTACTACAGCTCCTATTCTCGGCCTTCCTGTGATTCCTACTGAGGTTTTATACAAGCGACCAGACGGGGTGATCGAGCATATCCCACTTGAGCACATTGAAGGGAGGGACAGCAGGTTGGTGCTTGCTCCCGGCATTGAGCAGTGTAGACGTCCCCGAACGCCCCGGGAGGGTTAAGTCCCATTCCGTTCATATTGGGGTCACTACAGTTCAAGGACTCAAATGTCACGGTTCTTAATCTTGAACCAAAGAGTCCAAATCCGGCAAATCGATTTTGAAAACAGATTTTTTGAAGAGAAGTGCCAAACATGGACTGCTTTGCCAGATACAGAGTCACCACCTAAATTTTTTTTTATGGAAATTTAGGAAACCCTGACTCGGTGCCGAAGGCCACGTGTCCGTCATCACCAAAGTTGCCTCGGCTCGGGAACTTGGGTACGATTGGGGAAGGTCACTTCGTGAGCACCCCCGCTCGCCCGATCAAAGATCGGCCTCTACTAACCATGATATCTAGTTTTGAAAACTTTGTGTGTTCTTATTCTGGTTATTAGCCTAGATTACTATGTGATGCGCACAGCATACAAGTATAGACTGGATCATCTGAATTGGAACAAAACACTTCATGTTTGTTTGTTTGAAAAAATGGTTTGATGGTGCTACCCGCAGGTAGGCTAAGACGTGGATTTGCCACCCTCGGGTGGGCTTAAGAAAACATGATTTTGCCACTATCTAGTGGGCTTAAAACAAACAATCAATGCATTGTCCCAATTCAAATAACCCAACCTTCACCCACAGGCATTCAGGCAGTTATATCACATAAGCAAATAGCCTCATGGCAAGCATGCTATTCATGGCAGTCACTCACACACATGCAAGGATGCTAAAGCATAAAACTCACCGAGTACTCCAAGCCAAAACAGAAACTGATTAGAAATCATGCATGATCCTAATTATACAAAAATGCCTAATGCAACACATGCAAAAATACAACTATAGCAGGCTCGGCTATTCTAAACGTGGCATGTGGAATGCTACAACTAACACGTATTCAATTTGGAATTGAAATACAAATGCAGTTTGTATGATGCGCCGAGCCCGGTGCGTGCAAAACAGATGAATGAATGCAAACATGCTATCATACTGTATGCTAATTGAAATAGGCCCTAATCTAACCATCATAAGCAGGTAAATAAAAGGGAAGAAAGACGTGGGGTTGGAAGACATACATCACACTCACCCACACTTATTACAATTATGCCCTCGCGCAGAGGGTCCGAATGAATATACAGTCCCGAATGAAAGAATAGTACAGTCCAAATAATGTACAAATTCCTAATTAATTTACAAATTAACTAAGAAAATAATAAAACTGGCGTGCAAGCCAGGGACTGCCTTGATTCTGCTCTGGATGATGGAATGATGCATGTTGGGCTGCTTTGCGCGGAAATCCACTGGAATGCCCCAATTAGTCTCTGTTTTGCAATGATTTTTGAAAAGCGCGACAAGCCTCGGAAGACCACTGATTCTTGATATGCTGCAACAGAGAGCAGGAAAGGGGCATAGCAATGTATTTTCACAAATGTATGCATGTCTCGATCCTCGTGCCACCAATCACGCATCTCGATGCATGATGGCCGAGGAGCCGAATTGCACAACTCAATATGGAATGAATGCACATGAAAACACAACAAAACCTAACTCCATCATGGATAATCCGGAGTGTCGGTGACTTGGGAATTGAGATACGTTCCGTCACTCGGGGTACGGAACGTACCTCGTTTCCCGTGCCCGGGCTAACTCCTATCCCGAACACGATGCGATATGCATGATATGCGTGAAATGCAACTAAGATACAATCCTAACATACACAATGTTATGGAATGGCATACACGCTACACGAGGTGATACACAACCGAGCATACACAATGCTATGGATGAAATGGCATACGCAATGCAATATGGGCTTACACCAACATGAGAGAGCCTCAGCCACACTCACATAAGAGGCCATCAGATGAAAACAAGACACCTCGAAATGCGTGCATGCGTGCACGCAAACCGAGGATGGGCCCTCAGGCACCGAAATGCCACTCTAATGAGACATGGCAAAGACATGGAATATGGTATGCTAACATGCAAAAATCAGTAGCAAAATGAGGGGCAAAACAGCCCCGAAACAAGGCGAAATGACGCCCGATGCAAGGAACGAGTCCCGAAACATGGAATTAAGCACATGAAATGGCCTATAGCTATGCAATGCATGCATGATTGGTACATGAAGTGTGAAGACAGAAGCTAGGCAGCCCCGAGAAAAGCATTTTTACAGTTCAAAACATGGCCAAACAGAAATCACAAGTAGGGCTAAAATGGCATACAAAAATGGCTCCGCAAGAGAGGCAATGAAGCAAGTGATAGATGCAAAGCCCAAATGGCAAAAGACCCTTCTACAACACTGAAGAGGGCCTAAAAAGATGCTGTTTTTCAGTAGATGGAAACCCCCAAAACAATATAAAAACATGCTAAAAATGCCATGCAAGAAGTAGGCCAACAAGAGGCTATAACATGAGGTATACAAACCATTCACCAAACAGCCAAAGACCCTTAATGAGATATGTCCAGAGGGTCAAAATATGGCTATTTTAAGTTCTGATCATGGCTTAAAAACAGAAGCAAGGTAGGCTAACAAAGCATGCAAAAATGGGGGCCAAAGAGGGGTATAATGGTAAGTGCTACATGGAGGCCCCCAACAGTGTTGATCCCTTCTACAATGTTGTAGAGGGGCTCAAAATAAGCCAACTTACAGTTTATATCATGCCTCAAAACAGACTACACATAGGCTAGAAATACCATGCAAGATAATGGCATACAAGAGGGCATTGAAGCAAGTGCACAATGGGGGGCTCAAACAGGGTTGAGCCCTTAAACAAACATGAAGAATGGCTCAAAAAAATGCTCCTTTCAGTTAGGGTCAGAGCCCAAAACAGTAAGAAAATAGACTAGAAAGATGTGGCAAAAATGAGCTACAAAAGAGGGAAAATGGTCTTACCCTTGAAGACTAAAGCCTTGGCTGCTTCTTGGACCAAATTTGCTGCCTCCTATTCACCCAAAAAAATTTGCTGCCTCCTAGCTGCTGGAAAGCCTCCCAAGGTGCTGGAAAGTGGTGGGTGGTGGTGGTGGTGCTTTGGTGTGATGAAGAAAATGGGGTTGGAACTTGAGAGAATGAGAGAGATGGAGATAGATATGTGTGTATGAGCTTGAGAGCAATTTTCCAACCCTTGAGAGAGAGCTGGAGGCTCTGTTATGTAGACAAGAATGGAGGGAAAATGGAGCAAGTTTTCCTCCAAAACAAAGTCCCCCGAATACAGATTTTTTTGGGAAAAAAGCTATACAGCTATAATGTACTCAGACTGAGGATCATGGCCGGCCACTTATCTCAGTTGCAGGTGGCCGGCCGGCCACCCCCTATGGCCGGCCAGCCAAGGGTCAAAAGGGCCAAGTTGATTTTCTGGCCTGCCACACATATTGGTGGCCTCCCATGTCCCCTCAACCCTGTTGTTCAAAATTGGAAACTGTAAAATAGAAAGAGAAAGCCTTTTAGGAGGGGTTCAAAAAGGTCAGGTGGAATTACTGGCCGGCCGGCCATAGACTTTTAGGGTCCTCCCATGTGTGTACAACACAAATATGTGGTTTGGGGTTGAAGAAAATGGCCTAGGGTGGTCAACATTGGCTCGGAAGTGAGAAAAACGGGTGTCGGAGGGCGCCGGAGGAATATAACTGGTAGCTGAGACAATTGCTGGCCTCCCACCCTTCAGTGACCTTCTGTGATAAAACAGAGGTACCTGCCAAAATGAACAAAAACCGATGCAAAACGAACGCTCGGGGGCCAAAACACGCAGTTCGGGGTCCCGAAAATAGGCTGTTAAGCACTAAAAGTAGCATTCGACCACAAAGTGGGTTTCTCAGGCCTCAGTGTCCCTCAAAGGGGAGTAAATGAGATGCATGCCAAAAACCGAAGCAGTCGGAGATGGTTAGGCGGTCCCGAACCGAGGCACATGGCCTGACGGCTCCGAAAATCGGGAACCGGGCTCCGAAATGGGCAAAATGGCCTACGGCTACGAAATGTAGCCCATAGCCACTGAGAGATGGTCTACAGGACCTCTCCTCCCTCAGGAAAAGAAACAGAGAAAACCGAGTCTGGTTCGCAAACGAGGCAAGGTACAGAAGAGTGTTCGAAAGTCTAGAGGCAGGGCTCACGGCCGCGACTCTGAGACTTCTGAACGACCACAATATGCAACATCACCGAGCGCTCAATCGGTGACGTCTGAGTCTTAAGGTCGGTCAAAAATGGGGTGTCTACAGTTGCCCCTCTTTGGCAAAACTCGGAAGTCACAAGTGACGGGAGTGAATGTCAAAGCCCAGAGACGACCCATTTTTGACAAGGCCGAAGACTTAGACAATCAAACAATGCGAACAGAGATATGCCCGCAGGCGTGCCCGCAGGCAAAGGGGCAAAATGCAAAGCGATATGCACGGAGACAGATGATCATGCAAATGCAGCAAGCTGTAATGAAGCAAGTATTCGCAAATAGATGCAACAGTTTTAAGCAAGAATGCAAAGCAACAACTACATTTCATGCAGTTAAGAGTGCGGAGAATTATTCAATTCTCGTCGCGTCTCACACGGAGAAGATACGATACCTGCGCGATTCGTCTGGTCGCACCAGCCTCAAATGAACCGTACTTACAATATCGTGCCTGCAAAAAGAGAGATCCAACAAGAACAATATGCTAACAACATATATTCAATGTGATTCTGATAGTTTGACACACGCAGTGCCGGCGAGCGAATGCATCGCAATGCGAGAAGGGAACGTGCGTGACGACGCATGCTCAAGCACAGAGGTATGATAATATCAAGAAAACATGCATGACAATGCAAGTATGTTCATGAGAATGCAGGTTATGCGCACAACAATGCAAAACGAACATAAATCAGGGCGTCCGTTTGTTGCGAAACAACGAGCAAGGAAACGTGCATTTCGGCGGAGGCGACTCGATCGCGGCCTCTGGTTCACTTTCCGGAGAGATTACAACACATTCAAAAGGATAGACTTTGATTCCGGTGAATGATGATGAGACACATGTCAGAAATTGGAGCTGACGTCCTGGCGGGGCGATTTCGCGACCGGAAGTGCACTTTTCTTGAACTTTTTCAGGTCCCGGGAACTCCAATCTTCCTCAAAATTTGCAGAGAGCTAGGTGGGCATGTGGGGATCACCACCGGCCAGTTATCTTCCCCAGGGGAGGCCACCGGCCACCTTTCAAAAAGAGAATGGCCGGCCAGCTAAAAAGGTGGCCGGCCGGCCACCTGCCCAAACCGTGGGTAATTTTGTCTTTTCACCCTTTTTCTTTATATTCTCTCATCCAAACACTTTGAGCTCATAACCTCAGCCACGAAATCTTCTCCTCTTGCTTCCCAAACCATTTTCTCCCTCAGATCTGAGCTCTATACGCGTTTTCCAACGCCCCACGCAAGTTGTTTTCGCGAAAACTTTCAGTTTCAAGCACTTTGAACCGATTAAATTTTGATTTCGGTGCTTCTTTTCTCATTTTCACCACTTGAGGTAAGTTTGTCTCAATATTTGGAAGATTTTCTCGGGGGTTGACTTTTGATGACTTTTTTATTTCCCGAGAGTTGACTTTTGTTGACTTTTTCCAATTGTGGCTCATTTTTGCTCATTTTTTTGCTCCTTTTGCAGATTTTCCCAAATGGCGGGTAATTTTCCTCACGGTGGAGGTCCTCCAAGTGCCGGGGATGACTTGATGTCATGACGCTACCCCGGAGGGTCCGACCCTTTATTCCCGA
>JAPPVO010004170.1:0-32030 GCA_030407325.1 Camellia japonica | reverse complement strand
TTTAAATATGTTCTAATCTACCATCATAAGCAGGTAAATAAAAGGGAAGAAAGAAATGGGGGTTGGAAGACATACACACACTCACCCACACTTATTACAAATATGCCCTCACACAGAGGGACCAAAAGAATATACAGTCCGAATAACAAATCGCTAAATTAATTATTACATAATTTCTAATCTAATCAAAATAAATGCAGAGAGAAGATGGCCGCAGCCCCCGCCTCGGGATGCGCGAATGATGCATGCTCGATCCGTCTTGCCCGGAAAATCCGCACCATACCACTACTGCCTCTGTTTTCACTGTCCTGCCTCGCCAAAGACTGCCAAAGTCCTGGGACACGTTCCTTGCACACTGTAGAATACCATCGGCTGGAGGAAATGCCCACCGCCATGAGGAATGTCCATCGGCTGCTGATGAAGCTATCGGCCATTCACAAATGGCCGGTCGGCACTGTATGTTGCCGGTCGGCAGAAACTTCCTGCAGAAGACAGTTTTGACAGCAACAAAGGACAGACAGTGCATGGTATGAAATTTCAAGCAAATGTGTGCACCAACACATCCCTTATCATGATTTTGACTCAAAGGGGTATGTTCCTTGGTCCTCGAACCACCAATTGCGCATTTCGATGCATGATGCCCAAGAAACCAAGTATGCACTTTGATTTCAAATGTCATGCAAACCAAACAAACACATAAAGCCCAACCTCTATCACTTGATCAAGAGGCAAGGCATGCATGCCAATGTAATGCAAGGCATGTGATCTAGTATGCAGCATGGGCATGCAAATGAACAATGTATGCTAGGCGCGCAACCTAAACATGTAAACAAACATGGTATGCAACAACATGCAACGATGGACTTAAACTAACATGGATAGCTCGCAAGCATGCCAAAATCAGTGGCCATAATGAGGCAAGTGAGGCAACACAATACATGGGATACATGCACAATGCATTAACCAAACCTAAGGCGCGAAAATGCAATTCTACCAAAGCATGGCAAGGGATGCAAGATGGCATACAAGCATGTGAATTTCAGCGCTGGAACATGATGCCAAACGGTCCCAAAACATAGCGAAATGACACTAAGTGCATGAAATGGACCCGAAATGCAAGATTAGGCTCATGAAATGACCTATAGCTATATCAAACATGCATAATCTGGACATGAAGCATGAAAACAGAAGCAAGGAAGCCCCAAAAAAAGCATTTTTTCAATTCAAAGCATGGCCAAACAGTGAGCATAGATAGGGCAAAAACAGCATGCAAAAACGGGCCCTCAAGCTAGGTAATGAAGCAAGTGGTAGATGCAAAGCCCAACTGGAAAATACCCTTCGACAACACTGAAGAGGGACCAAAAATATGACTACTCACAGTTTATGACAGCCCCCAAATCAATATACAATCACCCTTAAAATGCAATGCAAGATTAAGGCCACAAGAGGGCTATAACATGAAGTATACAAAACATGCATCAAACAGCCAAAGACCCTTAATAAAACGTCAAGGGGGTCAAAATACGGCCACTATCAGTTCTGATCATGGCCGAAAAACAGAAGCAAAATGAGCTAACAAATCATGCAAAAATGGGGACCAAAGAGGGGTAATGAAGCAAGTCATACATGGAGGTCCCCAACAGTGTTGAGCCCTTCTTCAATGTTGAAGAAGGGCTCAAAATAAGCCTCTTTACAGTTTACATCGAAGCTCAAAAATACTTGTAAATAAGGCCAACCAATGAAGCTAAAAAATGCAAGTTTAAGGGAAATGGATGCTTACCCTTGAAGAGCAGCAAACCAGCAGCCCTTGGTCCAAGTTTCTAAGCTTCTAACCTCTGCAAATGGCCTCCCAAGTGCTGGAATGGAGGATGGAGGTGTTGTGCTAGGTGTTGTAGGGCAAATGGTGCAAGAACAAAGGTTTTGGAGGCTTGGATAAGATAGATATAGAGGGTGTATGTATGTATATCAGATATATATCTCTTCCCTCTGGTTTTTTGCTCCAAAATCTCCAACCCACACAAGGAAGAGGAGGGGTGCTTATTAGGCAACAAAAAGTGCTCCAAGCTTCTCCAAGAAGCTATGCCAAAAGGGGCAAAGGGTGCAAAGGGTTCTAGGCTTCTAGAGGAAGCTAATACAGCTGGCCAAGCTTCCCCAAGAAGCTTGGCCAAAGGGTTCAAGCTTCTAGAAGCTTTAGGGGGTTCAAAGGTGCAAAAGGGTGCAAAATAGCCACATATATGCACGGGGGAGTGTGCTGGTGCATTCCAACTGGCATAGCTAGGATGCACCAGCCTTGGAGGGTGCAAAGGGTGCAAACCGGCCAGAAAATTGGCCGTCGGCCAAAATAAAGTGCCGGTCGGCACTATTTTCTGCCGGTCGGCAAAATAGATTGCCGATAGATGA
Organism: Camellia japonica; assembly: GCA_030407325.1. Taxonomy (NCBI): domain Eukaryota; kingdom Viridiplantae; phylum Streptophyta; class Magnoliopsida; order Ericales; family Theaceae; genus Camellia; species Camellia japonica. The sequence goes on along the minus strand of JAPPVO010004170.1, from coordinate 29,630 downwards.
TTCCAAGGTCAAAAACGGCCGGTGGGTATGCAAATTGAAGCCCCGGAAGTTAGCTTTCCAATGGCGCAAACCTTGCATCAAAATTCCTCCTGTGCAAAAGTTATGCCCTTTTTGGTGAAGCCGCGCAGACTCGATCCAACCGGGATGATGCCCAGCTTCAACCAATCATATCTCCTCCACCCGGACTTGGCTTTGGAGAATTCTTGAGTACAAAGTGAAGCCCCGGAAGCCTTCTTCTCCAACGATGGTGGCCTCATAGCTTAACTCCAAGTATGCAATTGAATAAGCCTGATTCAGCGAGGGCCGCTCGCTCGACTTTCTTCTACCCGGATTCATGGCAAACTTCTTCTCCAACCTATTTTCTCCCCTCCTCTCCTCTTTTCTTCAACTCCAAACCCCAAACAAAGTGTTTTGAAGGGTTTGCCTCTCTCCTTGCCGAAGGAATTGAATCTTTGTCCTGGACATCTCTCAACACCGAGCAAACCATCAGTAATGCCCAAGTCTTGAGGGCGGTCAAAAATGGGGTGTCTACAACATCATGCATGTAGGCAGTGCTGGCTGAAGCACTAGGCAAGTGAGGGACTTGCCTTGGGCCTCAATTAGGGGAAGGGCCCAATTTAAATAGACTTTCTCTTCTTCTTTTTTTCTTCTTTTTTTTTGAAAAAAAAAAAAAAAAATCCTTGGTAATCAAAGTAATTGCAAAAATATCTGTACTTGTAAATAAGAAACAAACCATTAAAAGGAACCTCCATCACTATTATTTACAATTCTTTAATTCACATGTTAAATTATATATAAAAAAATTATATTCTTTTCACAAATATTAGCATTGTTTGTAAAATATTATTGATAATGCTTATAACAATTGCTTTTTCTAAAAGGAATTTTTCAAAAATTCAAAAGAAAAATATCAAATAAGTCTTACTTTTCCAATGAAATTTTCATTTAATCCTATTAACACATGAATCAACCCTTTCAACATAGTATAAGATTTAATGGAAATTTTGTTGAAAAAGTAGGACTTATTTGATAAGTAATTTTTCATCTTAAAATGTAATAAAATGAATTTTAAATAAAACATAGAGTAAAAACACAAAAATTATAATGTTCGAATTTTTATAAAGGGCCTACAATTTTTTCATCTTAGGCCACAAATATACTTGAGCCGCCTCTTCATGTAGGACAACTTTAATTGTTATTTGAACTTGTTGGATCAAAGTAAATTGTAGAAAAATCGTGTGTGTTTTGTGTATGTGCGCGCGCGCGTGCACGGTTGCAATTTGAAACATGCTTGCCATATGTATATGTATATTGTGTGAGTGATTTTCCGATCACACTGCCCACCTTAGTAATTCAACTGTAGAACACAGGCAAAATAGATGGCACCCTGCTATCCTGCACAGAAAGACAAGGCTCCGGCGGTGGGTCTTCCACCCTGGGGTACTCCGACGATCAAGTCAGTATATCTCTCAAAGATAATCAAGTACTCAACTCACTAGCTTGAGTGTGTGAAAACATACCTTAGACCCATGGGGGTGCCTCTCTTTTATAGTTAATACAATCCTAGTCCCAATAGGAGCCTAGCCCTAATGGACTTAGGATTACTGCTAATCTGGGACTCCCAGTGGGATTAGGATAAACTCTCTAAGAGTTTTATCTTTACCCAAACTGAAGTCTTCTCCCAATCTAGGACTCTTGTTCCATATCCACTTATCTCGGATTCCGGTATCCTTGCAGATAACCTCGGCCTAGCCGAGATAACCTCGGCATAACTACCACGACACGTGGCACCTCGGCTGACACGTCGGCGTCACCTTGCCACGTTGTGGTACTTAGAAAATATATCCCCACAACTACCCCCTATGTTCTATTACCTCGGCATTCTGAGGTGATGGAACCTATATCGTTCCTTCTTTCCGTTACGTCGGCTATGAACCCCTCAGCCGAGATCACGTTCTTCAGGCCGACATGTCTTCTTTTAAGAACAAGAATTCAAATGAACTCTCCCACACGCATGAGCTGTCATGCATCACTTCTCAACCGTTCCACTTACGCGTTTCATCTCTATTGGCTCGTGCCTGTGATGCGCTTGTAAGCCGTCTTTCATCTGTCTGCGCCGTCTGACGTGTGCGTTGCTCCAGGCACATTAAATGCCCTGTTTCGCCGCCGTTTCAAGTTTTTGACAAAAACTTTCCTTTCAATCTTCGTTTCTTTACTTTTGCATTCGATTTACTTGCTTTCTCTCTCTCTAAACTCTTTCTCAAATCCGCCATTACTCAAGCTCCAAGCTCTGCAACTGTTTCATTCTTCCATTCCAGCGAAGCTTTCGCCGTTTCGTCATGTCTACCACCGTCGCCTGACCTCGGCGACCTTTATACCGGCTTCATTTTTCCTGGTAAGCCTTTGTTCCTTTCATTCTTAATTTTTCTATGCTCTTTTGCTTACTTGCTACCATTACTGCTTTATTCAAACCTTTGATTTATTGAACTATTCATCTGGATGCGTCTATTCCATGATTTCGCTCATGTCTTGTATACTCTGCACTGTTTCACCACTTACTTGCCACTGTTCTTGAGCTTGTATTTCTTGTATTTTTTATGCTTTTTGAGAACCCTACCTCTGTTCTTGATTCTGAAACTTTGTTCTTTGTTTGGTGTTTTCTGTGTTTCCTTCCAGATCTGTGCCCCTAATCTTTACTTTCGTAGATTTAGGTTTGGGTTTTGTCTGTAGAACCTACCAATCCTTAGGAAAAAACTGAAACAATCCTTACCAACATTTACCTAGGCTAGAGCCGAGGTTCCAAAAATCCCCTAAAGAACATCCTCTTTCTGAAGTATAATACCTTTACGCCGATATCATGGGGATGTGGAGACATAGGGCAGATATCCCAACCAAACTCGAATACTTTAGGGAAGAGTTCGCCATTCCTGCCGACGTCCATCTGAGGCTGGCTGGGGATGGCGACTCTATCATGCCCACAGATGATACAATGCCCTTTCCCATTGTTGCTTTCACTGAATGTGGACTCAGGCTTCCACTTGATCCCCTTTTTCGTGAAGTTCTTCACTACTACAGGTTGAACCCTATGCAACTTACCGTCAACTCCTATCGAGTGATTAATGGTATCCTAGCCTTAGCTAGGCAGGAAAACGTTAGGATCACCCTTGCTGACATCCAATATTGTTATACTGTCACGACCCCAAACCGCCCCTAGTAGGATGGTGCCGTGATGGCCAGTGATCCGTGATCACCGAAGGCCAACTTACAAGGATCACACACGATCAGAGTATAAAATACATATGGGGCTCACAAATGCGGAAGCAATAATTCAAAATACAAGTGGTCCATAAGAGCCGTGCATAAATCAAGTGGAATGGCATACAAGATATAGCTTTACAACCAGTTCAGATAACAAAAATACAAGTTACATCTTGATCAAAAGGCTTCTCGAGCCGACATGTACAAAATACAATGAATACAAGTCAAGAAGCATGATTTTCAAGATTGGCCGACGTAATAACAACGTTGCCGACATGAGTACAAAACGAGGCTGACATAAATACGAGTCAAGCCGACATGACAAGAATCCAAAACAAGCTTTGCAAAACACATCTAGGCGTCGCCGCCGTCCTGCTCATCACCTACATATATATAGAGAGGGTGAGCTTGGATACTCAGTGAATGGTACAAATAATAAAGGTTTTGCATGAATATAGCCGAAGTCCTTTCAAAACAAAACATGTCAAAACTATACGAATATTAGCCGAGGTTCCTTCAAAGCAAAACGTGTCAAAACTTTATCAAAACAAGAGATGAACCGTATTCATCTATCAAACCTTACAAGTCTCAAGGGATGCTTACTGGCATCGGCAAAACACAAATCCAGCTTTCCGAACAAACAAGTCCACGCGGTAAACCGTCAGTGGCAAGGCTAGGACTGTACGATCCGTAATCGCTTAGTCCGAGGTACTGCGAAAGTTTAGAGTCCTCCAGCACAAGGGACTTGTGTTACTTAAGCCCGTAGCTCTTTTTAACACGATGGTCTTGTGTTACTTAGGCCCGTAGCCCGATTTAACATTATATCTTTCCAAGAAAGGACCGTATCCTTTTATACTTAGCACTGCGAAAGTTTAGAGTCCTCCAGCACAAGGGACTTTTCAAGGATGACATCAAAACAAAGCTTATACTTGATACATCAAAATAGAGCTAATCATTCATGCTTAACAAAATACTTTCATCAAAACAAAGCAAGCAAGATTTATCAAAACAGTATAACATAGCTTTATTAGAAATACCACTCACATAGTTCTTCTCGGATGTAGGCTCAAGGCAAGGATCAAGGTCCTACAATCACATGGCAAATACATTCTCAAAACAAGCTTTACATGCAAGCAATGATCTCGGCATTTTCACCAGATCCAAGTCAATAACAAGGCAAAACATGCTGAGGTTAGACGCTGTTTTTCGTCTCATGAAACACACTGGGTACCAACCAGGCCTTTGCCGAGGTGTGGTCCGAAGGCCACATTCAAAAGCAAAGTCGGGAAAACCTGGGTTCCCCTTTGAAGAACGTAAAGAACAAGGTCATCAAGAACATCAAGAACATGCATGCTAAAATCATAACTCGTTTGTTCCAAAAACTGAGATTTCATGCTAGGAGTTCAAAAACATGGACCTGGGTACCCATTCAAGAAGATTATGCAAGAACAAACACAAAACATGGTTCTCGTTCCAAACTTTTCGGATCAAAACGAGACTTTTTCTTCAAAAACTCAAGAACACCATTTTCTTTTCAAGAACCAACTTCAAATCAATACATGGCATACAAAACGAATTCAATCATGCAATGCAGCTTGATAGCCAATAAGATTAACTAGAGTAGAGCAAGAATCTGACCTCAAAACTCAAATCTAACGGTTCGATCTTCGAAGATCAAGCTCGAAACTCTACTCCTCTCTCTAAAACTCTGCCTTCTTCTTCTAGAGCTTCTCTCTCTAAAAACAAAGATTTGAGACAAAAATGATTTGTCTCTAAGTCTGCCGGCTGTCTTAACACACAGCTCGGACACGTGGCGCTACCGGGTTGGTGCAGCTCAAAAGTGACTGATTGACAAGACAAATCTCTGACAAGGTGTACTCAACAAGCTAACTGGCAAGACACATCGGCAAGCAAGGACATCGGCTAAAGACAAAGCTTCGGCAAAGGTAACAAAGACATCGGCTAGGGAGGACGACACTTGACTAAGCTGTGCTACACCTTGGCCTGGGTGTGCCACACCTCGGTCTAGGTCATACCTGCCCAAGGACAAGGATCACAAGTGCAAAACATCTCGGCCTAGATGATACACTCCTCGGCCTTGGTTACGAACCTCGGCCCAGATAGTGACATCTCGGCAAACATGCCCGGGTTGAAGACGGAGGTCTACCAAGTGGTTTCCAAAATAAATTCTAAGTACAAGGGTTCAAAGGTGAACTAAGTCCAAGACGACCTCGGCCACACACCAAGCAAAGAACAAAGTCGAGCAAGCAAATCACTTAAACAAAACAAGACAAGACAAGACTTGCAAAGTAACATAACAAGGCAAGATCATACATGAATGTATGCAAGTATGACTAAGTCAAAGTGAGGGTTGTTACATATACCATGTGTGCCCTTAACTTGAAAGAAAAAGGTTTCGTCTATTACCTCAAGCCGAGGTCCACCGAATTCAAAATCGTAGCCAACCTCCCAGACTCCAACAAGGGGCTGGAGATGATTACTTCATTACCTCTGGAAATTGGGAGTTTGCCCCAGGCATGATGCCCATCTTTACCCTCTTCCTCGAACAGTTAAAGAGGGCAAGGGTAAGAACCCAGTATCAAGCTTAGTTGTTTCTTTTCAAGTCTTCAATATTTTATCTTTTCTAATGTCTGTTTTCTTTTTGCAGATGTTCGCAAGCCACGAAAAACTTTCGCCAATCTTACGTTCCCAGCAAGGACCTGAAAAAACTCCTGGACTTGCCAGTTCACAAAAGAAAAGCGCCTCTTCTTCTCAACTTTTTCCAACATACAAATCGATTTTGCCCGACGTTCCCAAAAGAAAGAAGAAAGCCTTTCTCCTCCTACTGCCACAACTCAAACCACTTCTACATCTCGAACAGATCAAGGATCAACATCTGACCCAACCAATCAGCCATCTACTTCGGCCATATACTTGATCCTAGTACAAGAACGAAAACGTCGGCGAAGACTTGTAAAAACTGCTGAGATAGGTCGCCCAAAACCTGTTGCTGCAGATCTCCTTGCCGATCTCCCTGTTGACGTTGATGCTCAGCCGACGCAAACCATGCCCCCACCAAAGCCAAAAAGAACCAAGAAAGTCCAGTCAAAGGCTAAAGTGACTCAAGTCGAATCTGAGGATACTGTGCCTATCTCCAAGCTGGCTGAAAGCGACAAGTCTCAACCTTCTGCTAGGAAGAGGCGTGCAGAAACCCAGCCATCAGAATCCACACAATCAAAGAAGCCGAGGTCATCGTCTGCGACGACCTCGGGGTCCAGAATACCAAAAGTCCCCTGGACACCTGAAATTACTCTAGAAGATAAGCCTGTTCTTGCCAGCGACAGCGCCAATGACATCAATGTCGGCGTAGCACTTAGTACTGCTCTACTCCTCCCAGGCGATCTTGAGCGTAATGCCAAGATGAGTGAGTACGAGAACTACGCCTTTATGCTTCAACGTTCTGTCCAAGTAAGTGTCTTTTCGTGGAAACTTGTCTTCTTTTTCTCATACTTTGTAAAATTCTATAACAATTTGTGCCTTGTGTTTTTGCAGGCCATTCAACATGCCCACTCTCTTTCCATGCAAGCTTTTGAAAATCGGGAGAAGTTGGCCGACATGAGGAGGGAGGTTTCTGCCCTTAAAAAGGAGAACAAAACTTTTCTTTCAAAAATGAAAAAACTGGAAGACCAGGCTGAGGCTGCCACCAAAGCCCAAACCTTAGCCTTAGAAAAGGCCGAATTTGCTGAGGCCATCAAGACAGTTGTTGAATCCCAAAAGAAAGAGGCCGAGGAAAAAGCAACTCAGGCCGAGAAACAGCTTCAGGAGGCCTTGGCCACAAAAGAAGCTGAAATCAAAGAAGCTGATGAGAAGGCTTATGCCCAGGGCATAGCCGATGTCATTGAAGATTACAAACTACAAGTCAGGCAGGCATGCAACAGGGGCTTCTCCCTTGGTTGGATGTCCCTAATAAAGAAACTTGACCTCCCAGGCGATTCACCTTTCCGCAATGCCAACGTTATTCCTCTTCCATTCCCCCCACCTCCTCCTCCAAGTCAAGTTGAAGATGAATCTGAATCCGAATCTGAGGATGAGGATAAGGATGATGATGAGGCTTTAGTAAGGAAGCCTAAAAAGGCCAATGAGACCAAGTCTCATCTTCAGGATAATCAAGTCTTAGACTTGACTCATGAGGAGGATGAGGAGGTTGTCAAGGAGGCTACTCCTGAGCAAGCATCATCTGACGTTCCTCCAACCGATAAAAGTCTTTATCAAACACTTGCCGAAATTGATGCCGAGATCGTGGCAGAGAAGGCTGCCGAAGTAGTTCTTCAAGAATCTGCCGAGGTAGTTCACCAAGAACCTACCGAGGTCCAAACCCAAATTGCTCCTGAAGCTGAAGAATCATAATTTCCATGTCTTTTGTACTCTTTTGTTTGTTGGAAAATATAAGTTTCTTTGTATGGCCGATGTGCCCTCTTCTGAACAGTTTACTCTTGAATTGTTCCCTCTTTAATGAAAGACTATAACTGTATTGTCTGAATGCTTCAATCTTTATTTTCTCTTGACTGCTTCTGCATGGTTCTATACTTAGAATATTTTGCATGCCTTTCATACTTTGCCTCCTTTGTGCAATCTTCCTCGGGGTTACATACCTCGGGTATAATAACAACAGCTTTACTTCGGCAAGATACTGACCTGCAAACTTTTCATAAATTTCAACAAGTGTTTAAACAGTGATCTCGATCTAACCTACTTGTAAATTGCTACAAATTTCAACAAAATTACTAACTGTAAACTTTTCTCAAGTTAAACAAGTGCTAACGTCTATTTGTAAATTGCTACAAATTTCAACAAGTGTTAAACATATACTTAGCTTTTACTACTTCAACCTGTAATTGCTATGTGTTTAAGTAATAACCTCGGCTTTCTTCACTTGTAAATTGCTACAAATTTCAACAAGCGAAGAGAAACAGTAATCTCGGCTTAACTTCCTTGTAAATTGCTACAAATTTCAACAAGTGAAGATAAGGAATCAGCTTAACTTCGACTTGTAAATTGCTACAAATTTCAACAAGTGAAGATAAGGAATAATCTCGGCTTAACTTCAACTTGTAAATTGCTACAAATTTCAACAAGTGAAGATAAGGAATCTCTTAACTTCAACTTGTAAATTGCTACAAATTTCAACAAGTGAAGATAAGGAATCTCTCAGCTTAACTTCAACTTGTAAATTGCTACAAATTTCAACAAGTGAAGATAAGGAATCAGCTTAACTTCAACTTGTAAATTGCTACAAATTTCAACAAGTGAAGATAAGGAATATCTCGGCTTAACTTCAACTTGTAAATTGCTACAAATTTCAACAAGTGTTAAGCATATTCTTCTTCTCTTTGCCCCCAATGTGAACCTGAGTTCCACTTGGGTTCTCATTATTCAGAAAAAATTGCGCATCTTTTATCAGTGTAAGGAATTCTGCTATGATTTTATTGATGATGTTGAAAAAATAACAAGGAACATCTAATGATAGAAAAATTTCAGATTACAAGTGTTCCATGGTCTAGGTAATGCTTTGCCCTCATTATCTTCAAGTCGATAGGCTCCATTGCCTAATACCGAAGTAATTCTGTAGGGTCCTTCCCAGTTTGGGCCAAGCTTGCCCTCTCTGGGATCCTTCTTGTTGCCGACGACTTTTCTCAAGACTAGGTCGCCGACTTGAAAATCTTGGATTGACCTTCTTGTTGTAAGCTCTGGCAAGCTGTTGCTGGTATACTGCGAGCTGAATTGCAGCTTTCTCTCTTCGTTCTTCTAAAAGATCCAGATCTCGGGCTAAGAGTATATCATTAGTCCCATTCTCAACTCCCTGGGTTCGGATCCCTGGGATGCCGACTTCCAGTGGAATGACTGCTTCTGTGCCATAAGCCATGGCAAAGGGGGATTCCCCTGTTGATCTTCTCGGCGTAGTCCGATATGCCCAAAGTACGTTGGGCAATTCGTCTACCCACTTTCCTTTTGCTGCCTGCAGCCTCTTCTTTATTCCATCCAAAATTACTTTGTTGGATGCTTCTGCTTGCCCATTACTTTGGGGAAAACTTGGTGTTGAAAAGTAATTCTTGATCTTGAATTTCGCACAAAAGTTCTTGATGAGTTTGCTGTCAAACTGCGTTCCGTTGTCGGCAACTATGGCTCTTGGAATGCCAAATCTGGTGATGATGTTTCTCCATATGAAGTTCTTGACGTCCACATCTCGGATTTTGGCAAGAGGTTCTGCCTCTATCCACTTCGTGAAGTAATCTGTTGCTACCAGCAAGTATTTTCTCTGCCCAGTTGCCTGGGGAAGTTTTCCAACAAGATCCATGCCCCACTGGGCAAACGGCCAAGGGCTGGATACTGGATTCAGGTCAGCAGCTGGCTGGTGTATCAAAGGTGCAAACCTTTGGCATTGTTCGCACTTCTTCACGTATGCTTCTGCATCTTTTTGCATGTAGGGCCACCAATACCCCTGGGTAATGGCCCTGTGAGCTAGTGATCTGCCCCCAGCGTGGCTTCCACAAACTCCTTCATGAATTTCATATAAAAAATCTTCAACCTGCAAAGGGTGTACGCACCTTAAAAGGGGTCCAGTGAAGGACCTTCTGTAGAGATGTCCGTCCGCAGTCAGACTGAATCTTGCCGACTTCAATCTGACTTTGTGTGCCTCCTTGCGGTCTTCTGGCAGCTTTCCTTCTTTCAGGAATGCAACAATTGCATCCATCCAGCTTGGCCCCATGTCCACACACATTGCTTCCTGCTCTGTGTTCTGTGGTTCTATGCTCGGGCCCGACATATAGTCAATCATAATTGTCCTTGTTTTTCCAGTCTGCATTGAACTTGCCAGGTTGGCCAACGCGTCGGCGTGGCTGTTATCATCTCGGCTTACTTGGAGTAGTCGGCAGTTCTGAAATAAGGCTGCCAATCTGATGACCTCTTTTGCATATGCCGACATCCTTTCGTCTCTGGCTGCAAATTCTCCTGTTGACTGGTTAACAATAAGCTGTGAATCACAAAAAACTATTACCTCTCATCTTCTGCTTCTGCTGCTGCTGCCAGTTTTAGCCCTGCAATTAATGCTTCGTATTCTGCTTCATTGTTTGAGGCCTTGAACCCCAAACGGATGGACTGTTCTATTATTTCTCCATCTGGAGATATCAGTAGCACTCCTGCCCCTGCTCCTTGTCGGTTTGAACTTCCATCGACAAACAGTCTGAAGGAGTCGCCGATGTAGATGCTGCAGGGTCTGAGTTTTTCCTTCCTTTGTTCTTTTGCCTTAGGCTGGGATTCTCCTTGCTTGCTGGGACAACGTTCATCTTGGCTCAACGGAGCCCGATGTTCGATGGATTCAGGCGTGAATTCTGCCACGAAGTCGGCCAAAACTTGGCCCTTAATTGCTGTTCTGGCCTGAACTCCAGGTCATACTGGCCCAAGGCAACTGCCCATCTTGCTATTCTTCCTGTTAAGTCTCCTTGTTGCAATAAGGACTTCAGTGGGTGCTCTGTTAGCACCACAATCTTGTGCGCCTGAAAGTAATGGTTCAACTTCTTTGAGGCCATTACTAAGGCCAGCATTAATTTCTCTAGTGGTAGATACCTTGTTTCTGCGTCGGCCAAGGTTTTACTTACATAATAAACAGCCTTCTGTTCTCCTTTTTCTTCTCGGATTAGCACTGCACTTACTGCGTGTTCTGACAAGCTAAGTACAAAAACAGCTCTTCCCCAGGTTCAGGTGTTGAGAGGACTGGGCCGTGGTCAGATATTTCTTTAGGTCGGCCAAAGCGGCCTCACATTCCTCAGTCCATAGGAAGTCCGTGGTTTTTTCACCAGGTTGAAGAAAGGTTTACATTTGTCTGAGCTTCGGCTTATGAACCTGTTTAGGGCTGCGGCCCTTCCAGTAAGCATTTGTACCTGTTTTGCCGATGTTGGGCTCTGTAGATCTAATGGCCTTGATCTGATCTGGGCTGGCCTCTATGCCCCTTCTTGTTACCAGGTACCCCAGAAACTTACCAGATCCAACTCCAAACGCGCACTTTGATGCGTTGAGTCGGAGCCGATATGTTTTGAGGATTTCAAATACCTCTTTTAGGTTGGCAAGATGACCCTTAGGCTCCTTGGTCTTCACGACCATGTCATCGATGTAGACTTCTACTGTTTGGCCAATCAAGTGTCTGAACATCTTGGTTACCAACCTTTGGTAAGTTGCTCCTGCGTTTTTCAGCCCAAAGGGCATTACTCTGTAACAGTACAGGCCTTTTGGGGTGATGAATTTCTCCTCATCTGGGGGGTACATGGCTATCTGGTGGTACCCCCTATAAGCATCCAGGAAGCTCATCCTTCCATGTCCAGATGTGGCGTCTACCAATTGGTCAATCTTGGGCAAAGGAAAGCTGTCTTTGGGACAGGCTTTTTCAGGCTTGTAAAATCTACGCAGACCCTCCATTTACCGTTTTTCTTCTTTACCACCACAGTGTTCGATAGCCATGTCGGATAATTGACTTCTCTAATGGCCTGGCTTCCAGAGTCTGTCTACTTCTTCTCCACTGCTTCGACGTGCATCAACGTCGGTCTTCTAGCTCGTTGTATTACAGGTTTGGCCGACCTGTCGACGTTCAGTCTGTGACATGTGACCTCGGGGTCAATGCCAGGCATTTCATAAGGTGTCCAGGCGAACACCTCTATGTTTGTTCTCAAAAAGGCTTCCAGTTCTTTTTCTTCTTCTTCGGCTAAGCCTGAGCCGAGAAGAAAGAAGCGCTCTTCATCGCCCTCCTGGACGAGGATTTTCTTTAGTGTTTCCTCACTCTTCTCGGCCGGCTCCTTGCCGACATCATCTAGGACCTCCATGTCCTCATCTTCAATCTCTGCCTTCCCTGGTTCTTGTATGTTGCAGGTTGTTTTCATTGCTGCCATGGAGCAATTTTTTGCCTGCAGCTGGTCTCCTCTGACTTCTTCAATTCCATGTTCTGTTGGGAACCGCAATAGTTGATGCAACGTTGAGGAAACTGCCCCCATTGCATGCAACCATGGCCTTCCCAAGATGATGTTGTATGGTGAAGGTGTGTCAATTACGATGAACTCTGTCCTAATCTTCTTAGTGCCGGCTTGTACTTCCAAGTTTGTAGCACCCAATGGCCACGTCGGCGTTCCATTGAAGCCGACCATCGGGCCATTCGATTGCTCCATGTCATCTGGGTAAAGGCCCAGCTCCTTGTAACATCTAACATACATGATGTCACAAGAGCTGCCTTGATCTATCAGGATGCGTTTCACTTGGCACTCCCCAACCTGGAGGGATACTACCAAGGCATCATTATGCGGATGCTGGACCATCTCTAGGTCGGCTTCAGTAAAAGCTATCATCGGTCCTTGGCACTCTCTGGCCGATGTCTTTTCCCCGACTTGGTAGACATGTGTAAATGCCTTACCCTCTGGGTCTCTCCTCTGACTTCGTTCTCGTTGACCCTTGAGTGGATCACATTAACCACCCGTGGTCCCCCTGCCTGTGGTTGCTGTGCTGGGGGAGGCGGGGCTGCTGGTGCTTGAGGCAACTTGCCTGTTCCTCTCTTGTTCTGGCCTCATCGACAAGGTCCCTCAGATGGCCTTGTCTCACTAAGTCCTCCAAGTGTGCTCTTAGGGCTCTGCAACCCTGAGTTGGGTGCCCCTTCATTGTGGTAGGCACAACGCCTACCAACGTTCCTTCCCATGTATTCTCCTGGGGCCTTTGCCGGTGCCCTGAAATAGGGCTGATTTCGAATTTGATCTAGGACTTTGTGGATGGGAATTCGGAATACAGTCGTCACTGCTTGCTTACCCCTCAATTCTGTCTCCGATTTGTTAAATCCGTTGTTACCTCGTCGCCTCGCTTCGGCGAGCCGTTCCCTTTTTCCTCTTTTTACCTCCTTATTCCCCGATGTATCCTCCTCGGCTCTGGCATATTTCTCGATTCTTGCCATGAGCTCTTCCATGCTTTTTGGCAATGTCTTTGCCAAAGATTTCCGTAGTGAACAATCATCTTTCAGGCCGTTCTTGAAAGACACGACCGCCACTTCTTGGTTGCATTCGGGTATTCGATTGAACACCTCGTAGTATCTTTTTGCATAGGCCCTAAGGCCTTCATCCTTGCTGATCTTCAGAGCCATTAATGCGTCCACCCTTAATGGCTGCAGCTTGTTTGTCACGAACCTGGCCACAAACATCTCGGCCAGGCCTTCCCAAGTCTTCACGCTTCCCTTTGGCAGTTTGTGGAACCAATCTGATGCAATCTCCCCAAAGGACGAGGGGAACACTTTGCAGAGCAACGGCTCGTTTCCACTGTATAATGCCATTGAGTTCAAGAATAATCCAACGTGGAAGTTAGGGTCTGACTTACCATCGTATATTTGAAACCTCGGCATACTGAATCTCTTTGGTGCCTCAAATTTGTCCAGTTCTACCGAGAACGGTGTCCTCGGCTTGTCGGGTGAGGTAACCTCGGCTTCAGCATTCTGTTCCTTCCTCTTGAGGTAATTTCTCAAGTCTTCTTTACTCCTCCCTGGAGCTCGGCTATCTTTGACTTCAGTCTTTTCGGTACACTACTTTCGGCCTCGTGGTGGGCCCGTTTTGATCTTTCTCCATGGGTTGTGTCAAAGCAGAGCGCCTGCCCTTGGACATGCCGATGTTCTCTGGGCTCTGGGTCCTTCGTGTGATATGTCCTTTGGGACTTCTCTTGTCTCGGCTCCTCTCGTCCGACTTCCCTGGAAGGCGGGTGAGAGTGCCTTCCGCTCCTGGTGTGCTGAGGTGCTTCGGGAATTATTTTCCTTCCTCCCTTCTGGGTATTAATTGCTGGATCGGCGTGTCCTGCAGTGGGTACGGCGGCTGCATGACATTGTTTTGCATCATGAAGTTGACGACCGACTGTAGGTCTGCCAACTTGTCTGCCAATCTTTTACTTCCTCATCCCTCCGTAGGCACCTATCCCTCCATACCTGGAGGTTATCTTCGTTATAGTACTGTCTGCTTTGGTCTGTCTTTTTTGAAGTGTCGCCCTCCTGGCCGACGTCTTTTCCTCCGTGCCCCTGGTCACGGGCTTCTTCGTTGTGGTTGTCTCCTTCAATGTCAAGGTCGATAGGCCTGCCACTCCCAGGGAGCGTCGTCCCCAACCTTTTCTTTTTGTGCGTTACTGGCCATCTATTCGTCTTTCTTTCCCACAGACGGCGCCAAATTGTGTGAGTGATTTTCCGATCACACTGCCCACCTTAGTAATTCAGCTGTAGAACACAGGCAGAATAGATGGCACCCTGCTGTCCTGCACAGAAAGAGAAGGCTCCGGCGGTGGTTCTTCCACCCGGGGGCACTCCGACGATCAAGTCAGTATATCTCTCAAAGATAATCAAGTACTTCAACTCACTAGCTTGAGTATATAAAAACATACCTTAGACCCATGGGGGTGCCTCTCTTTTATAGTCCAATACAATCCTAGTCCCAATAGGAGCCTACGCTAATGGACTTAGGATTACTGCTAATCTGGACTCCCAGTGGGATTAGGATAAACTCTAAGAGTTTATCTTTACCCAAACTGAAGTCTTCTCAATCTAGGACTCTTGTCCTATCCGCTTATCTCGGATTCCGGTATCTTCGGAGATAACCTCGGCCTAGCCGAGATCCTCGGCATAACTACCACGACACGTGGCACCTCGGCTGACACGTCGGCGTCACCTTGCCACGTATTGGTACTTAGAAAATATATCCCCACATATATATATATATATATACATAAACTTGTGATTTGTAACTTGAAACAGGATTTGATTGAGTTTGGAGGTTAGATTTTGTTTCACGTATGGAGCTTGTTGAGACTTTGTTCAGGATTTTGGATTTTATTTTCAAGATTTGATTGCGTTTGGAGCTAAAATACTTGTTGAGCTAGTTTTGAATCCGGAAAATAAAGCTGTAACAATTTTATCTCATGTTGCCATAAAACATTTGTGTATATAATATATATATGTAGAAACTTTCTCTGATCGTGGGTTGTGATTGGGGGAAAAAAATTAATTTTTTTTTGTGTATAATTATGACTTTTGCCGCTCGTATTTTATATTATTGATTAAATTAATTTTGCCCACGGCCCAATGTTTTATTTTTGAGACTGTGATAATCTCAATTACTTGCTGGTAGGGGAAGAGTGGTCGTAAAAAATTTACAAAGAGAAAATGAAAATGATGGGGAAAAAAGGGCGATTTTGTAAATACCAAGTTAGATTTTAAGATTTTGAATTTTTTTATATTCAATGTTGAATTTTTTAGAAGCTTCTCATTGAAATATAATTTTTTTTTCATTTATTATTTAGGTGATATTTGTCTAAAATTAAAGAAAAAAAAAAAAGAAAGTATAATTTATCTTATCTTATAGTGCATTACAAAATGATTTATTTTTTATGCATACAAGATAAAGATGTTTATTTGTTATGTAATTTTTTTTTCACATGGTAAATTTAATTATTTTTTTAATATGACGTATCTTATATATATATATATATATATACATACATATAAATGCAAACAAAATAAATTGAATGGTACACAACATTTCTTCTATTTTCATATTTTTTTAAACCTCATACTTTCTTGAAGTAAATTATTCATTTTATTGTACTTATCAAAATATATATATATATATATATATTTATTGTAAAATAAATATAAAAAAAAGTATATATTTTGAGACAAACAAAATAAATTATTAAATTGACATAATTTTTTTAAAATAAAATATATGGGTAAAATTTTAAATATAAATAATTTGAATTATTAAAAGATAAATATTAAAATATATATAAAAATATATATGAATTTCAGTAAAAATATATTAAAATTAAGGAAAATGACTCAGAGCTCGAAACTTTCGAGCTCGAAACGGCTCGAAAACGGAAGAGGAGGGGAGAAAGAGAGGGAAGAGAAAGAGGAGGCACCACCGCCACCGCCTCGCCGATCGCCGATCACAGCTCGTCGCCTCGCCTCGTCGCCGTCACCGCCTCGCCTCGCACAGAAGCTCCGATCGTCGCAGCTCCGGCCCCGACTCCTCCTCCAGCCATTTTTATGGCCCCCTCCCCTCCCTCCTCCTCCTCTTCCTCCTCCCTTCTCTTCTTCTCCTCCCCTTCCCTTCTCTTCTTCTCCTTTCTTCTTCTTCTTCTTCGTTCTGAACCAAAAACCAGGAAACCAGGAAAAAAAAATCAACACCAAAATGATGTCATTTTAGTGTCGAGTCGCGTTTCGAACCACAAATTTCGAGCTACGTAATATGATCGTAAAATTAAAATGGCGCTAGAAACGATTGTTAGCACTATTCGGTCCAAAAAAACAGGGGCAAAGGAGAGGGATGGGACCGCACGATCACGTTTTTTTCTTGGTAGTGGGCGGACTTGACTTGACTAAACTTTCTAGTCACCACCACTATCATCATATAATATAATCAACATCCTATGCTCTACCCTTTAGACTGGTCTCAGCTTTTTATCTCAACTTTCCCAATTCCCAAACCCTCCATGAATTCTCATCATTAGCACCCACTGCAATTTGAAGCCTGTTGTTGATCTTGCTTTGCTGGGCATATCGCACAGGTATTATTACCATAACTCTATTCACCTTTGATTGCTTTTACTTGTGTTACCCTCTCACCTTTCTTTTCTCCTTTCTTCATGGCTTATATACTTTGGGTCTGTGTTAATTTCATCTACTCTCTCTCTCTCTCTCTCTCTCGAAATTTACCTGAAGATACATTAGGTGGGTTTGGTTTGTGTTTGTTGAGTAATTTTTGAGATAAAAAATACGAAAATTTTTTTGGTTTGTCTTTTTTTTAAAAATGGTTTTAAGAAATTGTTTTGGAGAGAGAATTTAAAAAAAAAGTGATTGATTTGATGCGTATGAGAGAGAATGATTTTAGAAAGCAAGTAACTAAACAAAATTTTAAGATTTGTTTTAAAAAAATTTGTTTGGTTTGATTACTCTTGAAAATTTGTTTGGAGAGAATTTTTTTTTAAAATTTTTCAGAAAAACAAACCAAACAACACCATTGTGTTCATGTTATGATGTGATGTAAACCCTATATATATGCCTTTAAACTGTATGTGGGTGAGGTGACATACAAACAGGGGACAAAGCTATTTAGGAAAATTCTCTGCTTGAAAATTCTATGTTCTGTTCCCCATAAACAGAAAGCTTTGGCTTTCTTGGTAGCCATATTCCTTTTAGGCGTGTTTGTTTGAACTGACTGGATAGGGGATTGCAATTCAATTGAATTATTAGGTCTGGATACATTGTTCTTGGAATATTTGATTGGGTTGTATCTTATGTGTGTGTAGTTATGGGATTCGATGTCCAGATTTGATTATTTTTTAGTGAATTCAATGTTTAGTTGGACGGACTAGATAAGAATAAATGTTCAAAACACTATTTTATCTTTGTAATTTATAATTTTTTTAATATATAATTTTAAATTTATAATCTATAATTTATAATTTAACAACACTAAAAAATTTTAATTTATAAGTCATAAATTTTAATTTATTATTTTCAATTAAATTAAATTTATAATTTATATTTTTTATTTAATATATAAATTTAATTTTTTAACAACGCTAAAAAAAATTAAAGGCCATAATTTTTAATTTATTATTTTTATTAAATTTAATTTATAATTTATATTTTTTATTTTTTATTTAATATACAATTTTAAATTAACAACACGAAAAAAATAATTTATAAATGTTCAAAAGACTATTTTATCCTTTTTCCAATTGTTTATTAAGTAATAGTATGAAGGTAAAATGGACATTTCACACATTAGTCACATGGGATACCAATCCCATGAAAATAATCCCACCCTCCCCCTAGGATACAATAATCCCTCATATCATATGAGAGATTAATAGTTCGGAGGGACTATTAATAAAAATTGAACTAAACAATGGACTATTAGTTCGGATAGATTAATAGTCCAATTCCATGGAATAATCCCTCAAAACAAACACACTCTTAGGGTTTGGCTTCTCTCACCTTGGCCATCTCAAGGGTGAGACAGCGCTTGGGCTTGGTTGGCCCATTTTGAGACCGATTGCGGTGATCTAAATCGTTCACCTTTTAGGATTTGTTTGGTAGAATATTTATGTAAAAAATCAAGATGATATTCTTGAAATTATATTTATGGTCCATTTGATTCAAACATATAGTTGCTGACGTCCAATCATCTTGATTTTTTGTATGAATATTCTATACAATGACTCTTAAAAAGTGAATGGTTTGGATCACTGAAATCGATCCCAAAATGTGCCTACCAAGTCTAAATGCTCTCTCAAGCTGAGATGACAACTTGAGAGAAGCCAAACCTTTTTCTCAAACCCTCACAGTCCCCACTTCCCCCAAAAATCTAAATTAGTTAATGTGTCTTCAACACAACTCTAACAATAGTGGCAATTATGTTTGTGATGATCAAGTCTGCAACTTAATAGCGAGATTGTGATTTTTAGCTTTGATGTTTAACATGTATGTGAACAATGAAGAAAAGAATTAGACAAAGCTTTGTGATGGCAGGTGTTTTTAGGAGCTCCTTTAGAATCAAATTCTCTAGCATTTTTTTTATGTATCTTAGCCAAGGCATTGAGATGTCCATTATTTGCAAGAATAGTTAAAATTGGGAATCTTATTGATAAGTAACAATTCTATGAAATATGTTACGATGGCCAATTTACTCAAATTTTAGTTCTGAAGACATGCATATAGCAAAAAATAAGGTTTGAATTACTGAAGCATGCGTCCATTAAGATCCCTTTTTCAATTGAAGAAGTCCAATTATGATGAGGATAAGTTCAATTATATTTGTTCTGATAAGAACCAAATCTGATGAATATATGTTTACTGGTGGCTGTGAGTTGTTTGGGGGTTGATGATGAATGGCTCTGTTTTAGTGCTACGGTTAATGGATTTGGATAGTTCTTACATGGTTTGGACAAGCACACCATTTTTGAAATGCATCGAGTCCTCTTTCCATTAATATAAAATTTTGACTACCTTTTTTGTATTATTATTAAACCTTTATTCCCAAACTTGTGGAAGCTTCATCTACTATATATATATATTTTGTGATGGATAGCTTTTGATGTGTTTTTCAATTACTCTTTACTTTTGTAGTGATTACACAAGTGTAGTTCCAACAGGAGCGAAAATTTGTTGAGCAAATTTCACTTTTCTTGAAACTAGTCATTTGTTTTTCATTCAAAATCATGGCGAGCGACGCGTCTGAAAGTATCACTTTGAAGATCCTTGTGGAGAAAGAGAAAAACCGAGTTGTTTTTGTTGAGTCAAATAAGGATTTTGTCGACGTTATGTTCAGCTTCGTGACATTACCTATTGGAACTATTGTTGAACTCATTCGTGAGCACTTATTAAAGGGGAGATTGGTTGCTTGAACAACTTATATGAAAGTGTAGAAAATCTTGATGAGGAATATCTAAGAAGTGAGCACAAGGAGATGCTACTTCATCCTCGAAGTGCAGCTGAAATATACCATAGGAACCTAAAACTAATTTTGATTGAAAGCAATAGCAGGAGCAAATATTATGTTTGTAGTGATTCTGATTGTAGTTTTTCTCAGCTATTACCAAACTTCATGTTGCCGCTGTGGAAAACCCTTAGAACTTGAGGTAAATCTGTCCAATCCGGTTTCTCAACAGATGGAGGGGTGTTTGTAAAACCAACTGCCCGCTTTATGATATCGGATGACTTTAAAGTATTGCCTCTGTCCACCATGGCTGGTTTATCTTTGCTTAGCAATTTCGGAACAATGGATGATAGCAAAATAGAGGAGAGAACTGTGAACATAGGAAAGAATGAGGTAAGTAACAAATTCATTAGTTGTTTTTCTAATTGCATAAGTATAAAATTAATAAATGTTTTCCTTATCATTTTACTCTCTCTCTCTCAGGTTCTGAAATTGCTAAAGTGTTCATTAACATCAAGGACACCCCTGTCTGAAACCGTTATGGAACCACCCATCAGTAAGACTAGTTTCACAGTTCGCCGTGGAAAATATGGACCAAGGAGTACACGTCGATCTCAAAGAGTAAAGGAC
This sequence comes from Camellia japonica, assembly GCA_030407325.1. Classification (NCBI taxonomy): domain Eukaryota; kingdom Viridiplantae; phylum Streptophyta; class Magnoliopsida; order Ericales; family Theaceae; genus Camellia; species Camellia japonica. The sequence goes on along the minus strand of JAPPVO010004170.1, from coordinate 9,246 downwards.
ACCGAAAATGTGGATACAAAGATAAACTTGAAGCTTATCATCAACAAATCTAACAATAGGGCATTGTATGCAGAAGTTGAAGAAAATTTTGTTGATGTCCTATGTAGTTTCCTTGCATTTCCAATAGGGTATGTCTTTAAAGAGTTTTCATCTTTGTCCTTCAAGGGATGCATGGGTAACTTATTCAAGAGCCTCCAAGATACCAACATCAATAAGTTCTTCAAATCTGAGGAGATGAAGGATATTGTAGTCAATCCAAAATAGCCCCAGGTCTTGCTTGTAGCAACAAACTAATTGGCATTGAGGAAGCTGTAAACCCATCATTCTCAACTCTTTCTTCCTTGTTTACAACGAAATGCTCTGATTTGAATTCAAACTCCCTTATCGGGGAAGCAAAAATTGGTGGTGGATTTATGAAAGGGCCATCCATGTTCATGGTGACAGATAATTTGTCCATAACACCTTTATCTCCGATCTCAGGCATATCTCTTATCAACAGATTAAGGTACCCCTCAGTGATGTTGAGGAATTGGAGGTGACCATGGGTGAGGAGGAGGTAAATTAACTGCTGTCAAGTTATTTCTAGGGTAATTACACTAACCTTCCTTGAGGTTTGGAGAAAATACATTGAGCCCCACATGTTTGACATAATTACATTGGATTCCCATAAGATTTTAATTTACATAACACTTAGCCCCCTTTTCATCAATAATGCATTAGTCATATAGATGGAAAATGATATTGTCATCTCTTTTATACTAAAATGTATACATTACCCGTGTTTATCGTTGTGTTTACAACCGTCTGCATTAGTTTTGGATACTTTTGCCTTACTAAAGGGTGATCAGTGTAATTATACCAAACTTGTGGGGCTTATTATATTTTTGTAAAACTTTAGGGGTGGTCAGGGTAATTAGCCTTATTTCTATCATAGCAATTTTGATAAAATAGCATAACCCTTACAGTTCTATAGAATTCATTGGCTTGCACTAGAAGTTCATCATGGGTCTTCAACTATCAAATTATTAAATTACAATAGATTTGCTTATAATTTCAATTTACTTACTGACGTAGTTCCATTCGCTACTTCCTTGCTGATATATTCACTTTGCAGACTTTGCGTCTATTGGTGGCTTCTTTGGTATCAAGATCAGCTTTGACAGATGCTTTCATGATTAAGGAGACAAAGCAAGAGCCATCAGGTAACATCTTCATCTCTATGCTTGAAGAAAGAAGAAACTCTAAGGTCATGTTTGATTCACAAGATTAATAGTGAAGTATTAATAATCCTATTAAATTAGTGTGGTATTCACTATCTATAGGATTAATATTCATTGGATTAATAATCCCACCCCTACCCCATTACTAATAATCCTAAACCAAAATATTAAAACAGGATAATTAGGCCCACGGATTAATAATCCTAATCCCATATTCTAATCCACCCATCAAACATGCTCTAATAGCGCTGTAAGTAGATGACAGTAGTTGTGTATATATAAGCCTATGTTTTACTATAACTATATCATCACTTTCTTAGCATTAGTATGGCCTGTTCGCTAGAACTTTTTTTTTTCCCCCAGCTTTTTAGCTTAAGTTTTGAAAATGTCTGGTAAACTTTTCAGGTTTTTAGCTTATTTGCTTCTCAGTTCAAAAAACTCAAAATCCTTGATTAACCTTGGTCTTTGTGAGGGAAGATTTCCATCAGGTAGTACGGCCGAGCAAGAAATAACGTCCAGCGTTACGGACTACATGGCACCGAGCGGGTTGGACGGTGGAAGCGGCCGAGCAATCGGAGTTGCTCGGGCGGCGAGGTCGACCGGTGACCCCTCGAGGGCTGGGTTGGACGTCACTCGCGCGGGGCTAAGTTCACAATGGAAATCGCAACCGAGCTGAAGGGTTGACCGAGTTGCACGAAGGATGCGACCCGTCGGCTTCCCTCCGGCTCCAGCCAAGGTGAGGCGGTTACTGAGGCCGAGATCGGAGATAAGATGGTCGCATGCCTCGCAATCGGCCGATCATGGTGAACCGGTCAGCGACAGCTCGGCCTAGGGGTAAGTTTCGGCCTGGTCCCAAGTCACGGCCGGGCATACGTAGCACGGTTAAGCGATTTCAAGTCTCCAAGGATAGGCCGGTCGTGGTACCCGGCTAAGGTGCCACCTGGGCCAATGGTGTGAAGGAGAGGACATCTGCTCCACGAACGCCTCAATACCGTTGGGCAGTTCTGCATGTACTGGAAGGAGGACAAAACCTTTACACGATGTAGGGTGGTGAGAGAGCGAGCATTCTGCCACCTGTCCAGGGAAGGACAGCAGAGGTATGTGCGCGCACAATCTCGGAGCTGCGTGGCCAGCCTAGATATAGAGGGAAGGCGAACGTTACTGGTATGCGAACTCACTCTCACAAGCACTCTCTCTCTCTCTTCTCATTCTCTTCTTCCTCAGTGAACTGACTTGAGCGTCGGAGGGTTTTTCCGGCACACCACCGCCGGGCAGCTCACCATTTTTGTGTTGCAGAGACAGACGCCGTTGACGGAAGCTTGACGTTCAAGGCGTACGGAGAGCTAAGGTTATTTCGCCCCCGTACAATTGGCGCCGTCTGTGGGAAATCTTTGATTTTCAAACCTTGTTCTTCCGAGCTTCTTCGATCATTTCCATGGCCAACAATGACGAAGTTCCGCTGTCCGTCGTCGATGGTGTCACTCCAGTAGTATACGTCGCGAGGAGAGAAGGCCCCCTCAATGTTCCAACCATGGCGGGCCTAGAAACCTCTTCCGCGGGGAGCGCGCGACAAGCGTGGGAGGAGTTCAGATCGTTCACAGAGTCCGAGGGCCGCCGGCGCCGGGGGGAGTCCCGTGAGGAGCGCCTGGAGCACAAACTCAAGGACCAAGAAGCCCTCATTCGTAGGATGGCGGCGGAGATGGAGCTTCTGAAGCGCCAAGTGAGGGGGAAGGGTGTTGCTGGAGAGGGCAACCTCAGTGAGCGCACCCCCTCCCCTCGTTCTGAGCAGTCGCCGCCGGAGGAGGACTCCATTCAATCTCCATCACCAGGAACTATGGAGTTGGAGACTCTGACCAGCGAGAGGGCAGATCCTCCACTCGCGACAGCACCTATCGCCCCTCGCGCCCGTCATCAACGTCGCATACTCTGCCTCTCCGTTCCAGGGATCTCAGGGACGTGCTGGAGGAGAGAGCGCGCCGTTCGGGAGGTCAGAGGGTGCCGGCGCTCCAGAGTTGAGTGCCCCAGTTCGTTGCAGTGAAGAGGTGATGATGCCGGCGCCCAGAAACGTAGCCCCAGCACTGGTGGACAAAGAGTTGGCGAGGCTTACAGCCACCCATTGTCCCCAGAGATTGAGAGCACCCCCTCCCCTGCCGGATTCCACCAACCAAAATTTACTCTGTACGACGGCAAGACGGATCCGTACATGCATGTGAGTCATTACCGGCAAGTAATGGCTGGCCACCGCGGAACGATGCCTTGATGTGCCTCATATTCCCAGCAAGCTTGGGAGAGCTGGGCTTGAAGTGGTTCGAAAGGCTCCCGGAGGGGAGTATCGAGGGGTGGCAACAACTAGCGGAAGCCTTCGTCACCAGATTCAAGACCAACACTACGAACGCCGAAGGAGGTCGACCACCTCCTGGGCGTCAAGATGGAGTCTGGGAGTTCGCTGAAGGCATACAATGCGAAGTACTGGGAGACTTACAATGAGATCCTCGATTGCCCGACCAATCTGGCGATCACTCAATACAAGAGGGGTCTCCCAGTCGGACATAGACTGCGAGATTCGCTCACGATGCATCAGCCCACCACCATGGAATCTTTGATGCAGCGGATCAACGAACACATTCGTGTGGAAGATGACGCTGCCTCTGCGACCGAGAAGAATAATCCGGTCGCGGTGGGCAGGACAGCGGGGAAAGTTAACTCGGTTGGGCAGGAGGATAACCGCCCAAGTGACCGACCAAAAGATCAGCGCCGAGGGACCGGCCAAAATGACAAAAACAGAGGTCGCAGAAATGACCGGGCTGATGCACCTCGCGATGCAGCGGAGGATGCCAAGAGAAAACTGAAGGCGCGGACGGGGATTACCACGGTCTTCAAAATTCCCATCTACCGCATTTTGAGCGAGATCCGCGGGGAGCCTTTTGTCCGTTGGCCGGCCAAGTTAGGGAGCGCGCAGCGAGGCTTCAATCCAAAATATCGCTGCACCTTCCATGAAGAACGGGGACACCGGACAGAAGATTGCTTGCCGCTCAAACAGCACCTGGAGGAGTTGGTGGCGGCGGGTCATCTTGACCAATACATAGATGGGGGAGTCAAGGCCGCGCCAACCGGGCAAACCGAGCCCAATGGCATGGCCGCCCTGGAGGCGCCCCCGCAAGGTGTGATCAACGTCATCCACGGCATCATTGAACCGGCAAGGGTTTGCGAACTTAGAGGGATGATAAAGAAGGCTGAGCACATGAGGGAAGTGCTCTCTGTTCAGCCCGCCGTGAAGAAGGGAAAAACTCGAGGAGAAGGACATCCTTTCGTTTTCGACCAAAGACTTGGAAAGGGTGCAGATGCCGCACAACGACGCCTTGGTGGTGACCCTTCGCGTCAAAGATTTGAATCAAGAGGTTCTGATCGACCAGGGGAGTTCGGTCGAATAATGTACTTGATGCGTTCAAACAAATGAAGTTAGAAGACAGAAGATTTGGCTCCTGCGACATCTCCTTTGGTCGGCTTCAACTCACAACCGGAATGGCCGATCGGAAAGATTATTTTGCCGGTCAAAGCAGGTTCAGTAGTAAAGCAAGTGGAGTTCTGGGTGCTCAAAGTGCCGTCCACCTACAATTTGATCTTAGGAAGGGGCTGGCTGCACGCCATGCAAGCAGTTGCTTCAACCTTCCACCAAGTCATGCGCTTTCCGGCGTCGAATGGGCGAATAGAGGAAGTCTGGGGAGACCAGGTGATGGCCAAACAATGCTTCGTTGCGGTAAATGGCAGCCGAGCAGCCAAAGGGTTTGTTCAGATGATCGAGGGGCCCGAGGAAAAGAGGTCCTTGAGACGTGGGAAGGAAGGCCGAGGAAAAATCGTCGAAGACTTGGTGGAAGTGCGCATTGACGAAAACGATCCAACTAAGTTCTTCCTTTGGGATCTCTTTGTCTAGTGCCGAGCGGGCAGATTATGTCAACTTCTTGGTTTCCAACTTGGAGGCTTTTGCATGGACGCCTTACGATATGCCTGGCGTCGACCAAGCTTCATTTGCCACCAGCTGAATGTCTTCCCCAATGCGCGGCCGGTCATACAGAGAACCGCCGTTCGGCCTTACACCATGCTGAAGTGGTTGCGGAAGAAGTGAAGAATTTGTTGGAGGCCGGGCGCATAGAGGAGGTGCAATACCCTCGGTGGATATCTAACACGGTGGTGGTTCCTAAGAAGAACGGCAAATGGCGAGTTTGCGTTGACTACAAGACTGTCAACCGCGCTTGCCCAAAGGATAGCTTTCCCCTCCCTCGAATTGACCAGTTGGTGGACTTAACCGCTGGCCATCAGAGGTTTAGCTTCTTGGACGCATACCGCGGCTTATCACCAGATAGCCATGTATGAGCCGGACAGAGAGATCACGTCGTTCACCACCCCCAGAGGCTTATACTGTTACAAGGTCATGCCGTTCGGACTGAAAAAACGCTGGGGCAACCTTTCAGCGAATGGTGACAAAGATGTTCGCTCCTCTCTTGGGCCGAACTATGGAAGCCTATATCGACGATATGGTGGTGAAGAGTAAGGAGAAGTCCCAGCACCTCACCGACCTAGCAGAAATGTTTGCCATACTCAAGCGCACAAGCTTCGCTGAACGCCTCCAAATGCGCCTTCGGAGTTGGCACCGGAAAGTTTCTGGGTTTTTGGTTACAAACCGGGGAATTGAAGCCGACCCATCCAAATCAAAGCGATACAAGGGCTGGAGCGCCCGAACTCCACAAAGGACGTGCAACATCTTGCCGGGATGGCAGCCGCGCTGAACAGATTTATCAGCCGGTCTTCGGATCGTTGCAGGCCCTTCTTCAAGAACTTTGAAATCCAAGTTCTTCTGGGACGAAGAGTGCGACCGTGTTGGCAGACTAAAATCGTATCTCTCCTCGGCCCGATCTTGGTCACATCCTCAGCCGGTGAAGAGTTGTACCTGCTACTTGGCTGTTTCTCAACACGCGGTGAGCGCGGTATTGGTTCGTGCTGAGGGCATCCAGCACCTACCAATCTTCTATGTAGCAAGACCTGCTCCCGGCCGAAACGAGATATCTTCCCTTGGAAAAATTGGCACTGGCCCTAATGATGGCGTCAAAAAACTGGCGCACTATTTTCATGCCATACCAACGTAGTGGTGCTGACCGAATTTCCACTAAGGTGCTCTTCGAAAAGGCGGACTTCACGGGGAGAATTTTGAAATGGGCCGTGGAATTGGGCCAGTACGACATTAAGTTCCAGCCACGCACCGCAATCAAAGCTCAAGCCCTTGCAGATTTTGTGGCGGAATTTGCCCCGGAACACATCCAGTCTGTCCGGTTGATTTGGTTAGTCGCGGACTTAGCACAACCCAGGATTCTGGCGACAGAGATATGCGATGGCTCGCAAGCGGGAGAGAGCAGAGCTTGCCTGAAATAGCAAAGGCTGACGACTCAACAAAAGAACCCAGCAAAGACGTGCAAGGAGACCAGATTGAGCCCACCAAAGACTTAGAATTGAGAAGCTCCAAAATCCGTCTGATTGCTGGAAGCTGTTTCTTGGCGAGATGTGGAAGTTGTTTGTCGATGGGGCGTCCAACAGGCATGGGGCCGGGCTGGGAATTGTCTGACTCTTCCGCCAGATGGGCTGATTATTGAGCAAGCAATTACACTCGGCTTCCCAGCATCTAACAACGAGGCAGAGTATGAAGCCCTCCTGCCGGTCTGAGAAGCGCACTGAGAATGAAGCCGGACAGCCCTTATGGTGTTCAGCTGACTCCAAGTGGTGGTCAATCAGAGTCTCAGGGGAGTATGAGGCCAAAGATGAAAGAATGGCCAAGTATCAAGGCGTTAGTGCGAGGGAGTCAAGAAGTTCCGCGCATACAGAGTTGAACAGATAACCGCGAAGGAAACTACACGGCGAGAATTGGCTGGCTCTGCTTCCACCAGACAGACCTTTCCTCAACTCCTTGATGATTGAGATTTTTACCTCGGCCAAGCATTGAGGAACCGAGAAGCAACCGAGTACCTGCACCGACTTGGGCCCTCTCTGGATGGACCCCATCATTCGCCTTTTGAAAGATAGATTCTACCAGAAGAAAAGAAGGCGGCACCACAAGATCCGAGGCAAAATCAGAGCGGTTTTGGCTCTCACCATTCCGGGCCTTGTACAAAAATCCTTTCACCGGGCCGTATTTGAAGTGTGTCCACCCCGTCCAAGGTGGAGAGCTTTCCTCTTTGAGATCCATGAGGGCATCTGCGGAGCCATACGGGGGTAGATCTCTGGCATACCGAGCAATCTCTCAAGGTTACTGGTGGCCATGCATGCAGGCAGACGCGCAGAAATACGTCCGCCGATGTGAAAAGTGTCAGAAATTTGCTCACCAGATCCACCAGCCAGCAAGGGAGTTACTCTCGCTCACAAGTCCTTGGCCGTTCGCACTTTGGGGATTGGATATTGTTGGACCACTCCCAGTTGCACCGGGCAATCGCAAGTTTTTCATCGCCGCCACTGACTATTTCACCAAGTGGGTGGAGGCCGAGCCACTGGCAACCATTAAGGAAAAGGACGTTAAGAAATTTGTTTGGCAAAAATGTTACACTCGCTTCGGTATCCCCAGGGCGCTCATCTCAGATAATGGCACTCAATTCGATGGGAAACTCTTTCGCGGATTTTGCGAAGAGTTGAAGATTGAGTTCTACAATTCAACCCCGGCTTATCCTCAGTCGAATGGCAAGCAGAGGCCTCAAACAAGACCATCCTGGATGGGCTGAAGAAGCGGCTCGAGAAGGCGAAGGGAAAGTGGGTTGAAGAGCTTCCTAGTGTGCTATGGGCATACCGCACTACACCAAGACGATCGACCGGGGAAACACCGTTCGCTTTGGCCTATGGTATGGAGGCCATCATCCCACTAGAGATTGGCATGCCAACCATCCGCTCAGAAAACTTCCAGCCAGATCTGAACAATGAAGCCGTGGCACTGAGTTGGACCTTGCTGAGGAAAGACGAGAGCGCGCATTGATCCATATAGCGGCCTATCAGCAGGAACTCTCTAAAAAATACAACAAGGCAGTGCATCCCAGGCTATTCAAGATTGGGGATTGGGTCCTAAGGAAGGTGCTTGGCAACACAGTGGTCCCTGGCGAAGGCAAACTCGGTGCAAATTGGGAAGGACCATACAAGGTGGTTGGTCTTGCAGGCAAGGGGGCATACCATCTGGAAGATTTAGATGGCAAGGCCGTCCCCAGCCGTGGAACGCAGCAAACCTTAAGGTCTTTTACTTTTAAGATGTAATTTGCTTTTGTTTAGCTTTCTTAGACCTTTAGCCTTCTGGCACTACATGTAAAGAATAGCATTGCCTTTACAATGTTTATGTAATGAAAGCTAGCTATATTGTTGTTGCTGTATTACATTGTTGTTTTTTGTATTAAATCTTTGTACAATGGCACTGCACGGTCGCAAGGCATGCCAGGGGCAAGAACCGACCTGTAGAGAACCGGACTGTTTTTCCTCGGAATGGGAACAGACCGCATTAGGGCCGAGCTGGTTTTGCTCGCCCAGTGGGAATGTTGGCGGATGACCAACCGGACTGAAACATTGGTGAATTGCCCAATGTAGAGCCGAGCTGATTTTGCTCGGCCCATCAATCATATTGGTGAATTGCCCAATATGGGAAATGAGCTGTTTTGCTCGGAGGAATTAGCAATGTTGGTGTCTTGTCCAGCAATTGTAAGGCCGAGCTGAATTTGCTCGGCCGAAAGGAAATCTTGGCAAATTGAACAAACTTCAAAAGGCGAGCTAGTTTTTGCTCGGCCAACTAATTATTGCCAACCAAGCAAGGCCGAGCGGATTTTGCTCGGCCAAATACAAAATGTCATCTTCTTGGCAATGAAATGCAAGGGATTGCAAGGTTACTTGAAGACCTATTGTTTGCGCGGTTCAGCCGACCAAAAGTTGAAACAAAATTTGGAACAAGAAATTCAAAAATGCAGAAGCCGAACAAAACAACAGTGTACTGAGCAAAAAGTTCATATTTCATTAA
>JAPPVO010004169.1:0-24126 GCA_030407325.1 Camellia japonica | reverse complement strand
CGATAAGGCCTTCAATTTGCAGTTTAAACATAAAACACAAATAGATAATCAAACAGGCAACAGATAGATATACAATTAAATAGATATACCCGGTCAATTCAGTTCCAGATTTCAGTCAGTCTGTTTAGTATTTCAGTTGATTCAATTACTTAGTATAATCAGTCTTAGTTTAACAGTAATCAGTAATTTATCGGTAACAGTGGTGAGGTTATTACAGTCTCCCCTCCTTATAAAGAGTTTAGTCCTCTAAACTCGAGTTACCTTCGTTCTGGAAGAAAACAGGATTCAAAGGGAACAGTTCAGGATATCTCTTGGCCATGTCATCTTCCCTTTCCCAAGTGGCATACACGCCACCATGGTTTTGCCAGTCAACTTTCACTAACGGGATCTCTTTGTTTCTCAACTTCTTGATCCGTCTATTTACAATCTGAATAGGCCGTTCCTCGTAAATGTAGTCATCACTTAGGACTACACGGGTCGGTTCTATCACATGAAAAGGATCCGGAGGTAGTCCCTCAACATAGAAATGGAAACGTTATGCATGCTCCATTTCAAGAGGAAGCGCAACTTGATACGCCACCGGATTGATTTTCTCAATAATCTCATACGGTCCGACATATCTTGGCGCTAACTTGCCTTTGACTCCAAAACGAGTCTGGCCTTTCATCGGTGTCACTTTCACAAAAACGTGATCACCCACTTCGTACTCTCTGTCTCGTCTTCTGATATCCGCATAACTTTTCTGTCAGCTTTGTGTAGTTGTCAGTCTCTGTTGCATCAATTTCACTTTTTCAGTCATTTCATAAACAATCTCGGGCCCAAGCAAAGGCCCATCTCCCACTTCTGCCCAGCAAATCGGAGATCTACATTTTCTGCCGTACAAAGCCTCGAAAGGCGCATACCAATACTTGAATGATAGCTGTTGTTGTAGTGAATTCAGCTAAGGGCAAATGGCTTTCCCAGTTTCCTTGAAAATCAAGGACACATATTCTCAATAAATCCTCCAGAGTCTGGATGGTCCTTTCTGACTGACCATTTGTCTGAGGATGATAGGCACTACTCAGTCTCAATTCAGTACCCAATGCAGTCTGTAAGCTTTGCCAAAATCTCGATGTAAACTTCGAATCCCTGTCAGAAACAATGGACACAGGCACTCCATGCAGTCTAACAATTTCATCAATATAGAGTACAGCCAATTTGTCCGCATTATAAATTGTCTTAACAGGTAAGAAGTGAGCAGATTTAGTCAGTCTATCAACAATAACCCAAATTGAGTCCATACCTTTACTAGAGTGAGGCAATCCCACAATAAAATCCATAGTAATATTCCCATTTCCACTCCGGTATCGGTAAGGGCTGCAATAAGCCTGCGGGTCGTTGATGTTCAGCTTTAACTTGTTGGCAATGAAGACATTTTGACAAAATCATCAATTTCTTTCTTCATTCCCGGCCACCAAAAATTCAGTTTTAGGTCTTGGTACATTTTCGTACTCCCCGGATAAATAGAAAATTTTGAGTTGTGGCCCTCTTGCAGAACTCTTTTTCAGTTCAGTATCATTTCGTACACACAGTCTTTCTTGAAATTTCAGTACATTATTTTCAAATTTGAAACTCGGTCTTGGTTTAGATTCCCTTTCTTCGATGATCTTCTTCAAGAAGTCATCCAATTGCTGTTTCTCTTTAATTTCTTCAATCAGTGCTGGTTGAGCAGAAATAGCAGCTATTGTTCCACCTTGTTCTCGCAAAACAACTTCAATTTCAGATTTTTCAAGGTCACAAAGCAACTCTTTCTGCCCGGTGAGCAAACAGGCTAAGTTCCCAATCGATTTCCGACTCAATGCATCGGCAACGGTGTTGGCTTTCCCCGGATGGTACAGAATCTGTAGGTCATAATCTTTAATCAATTCTAGCCATCTCCGCTATCTCATGTTTAGTTCCTTCTATGTGAAGAAATACTTCAAACTCTTGTGGTCGGTATATACTTCACATGTCGCCCCATAAAGATAGTAACGCCAGATTTTCAAGGCAAATACCACTGCGGCAAGTTCCAAGTCATGGGTCGGGTAGTTCTTTTCGTGCGGTCTCAGTTGTCGAGAAGCATAGGCAATTACTCTCCGATTCTGCATTAAAACACACCCCAAACCCTTATGAGAAGCATTACTAAATACAGTATAACCATCCGTACCTGAAGGTAAGGTAAGAATTGGTGCAGTCACGAATCGAGTTTTCAACTCTTGGAATGCTGATTCCCTTTGGTCAGTCCAGTCAAATGATATCCCCTTCTGAGTTAATTGAGTCAACGGTAAGGCAATTTTGGAGAAATCTTCGACAAATCTTCTGTAATATCTAGCCAAACCTAAAAAGCTTCGGACTTCTGTCACATTTGTTGGTCTAGGCCAGTTTACTACAGCTTCAATTTTCTGTGGGTCAACAGAAATTCCATCTTTGCTAACAACATGTCCCAAAAACATAACATGATCAAGCCAAAATTCACATTTAGACAGTTTAGCATAAAGTTTCTGTTCTCTTAAGGTCTGTAGGGCAAGTCTCAGATGATGTTCATGTTCTTCTCTACTCTTTGAATAAATCAGAATGTCATCAATGAATACAACAATAAAGTCATCAAGGTATGGTTTAAAGATTCTGTTCATGAGGCCACAAATGCAGCAGGTGCATTGGTAACTCCGAAAGGCATAACTAAAAACTCGTAATGTCCATACCTCGTTCGAAAAGCAGTTTTATCAATGTCTTCTGGTTTAACTTTCAGCTGATGACATCCAGATCTGAGATCAATCTTAGAGAACACTTGAGCACCCTGTAACTGATCAAATAAGTCATCAATACGAGGCAATGGGTATTTATTTTTCACAGTTACCTTGTTCAGTTCACGGTACAATACCAGTCTCAGTGAGCCGTCTTTCTTTTTCACAAACAAGACAGGTGCGCCCCACGGTGAAGTACTAGGCCTGATGAACTTCTTATCTAACAGTTCCTGCAATTGCACTTTCAATTCTTTCAATTCAGTTGGGGCCATTCGGTAAGGAGCTTTAGACACTAGCTAGGTACCTGGAATCACATCAACGGTGAATTCAATCTCCCTGTCAATCAAATCCCCTGGCAGATTATCTGGAAAAACATCTGGGAATTCTCTGACTATGGGAATACTGTTCATATTAGCATTATCATCAGTAGATACAGTCAATACAACATAGATACCCTTTACACCCCTTCCCAATCAATTTAACAGCTTTCACGGATGAAATCAAATACGGAGGAGGTACTACTCCAACCCCATTAAACACAAATTCAGGTAAACCCGGTGGACGGAAAACTACTTGTTTCGTTACACAGTCTATGGTAGCATGATATTTCGTTAACCAGTCCATCCCCAATATTACATCAAAATGGTCAATGTTCAGTGGCAGTAAGTCAATAAACAAATGTGCATCTCCAACAATAATTTCACAAGCAAGGTACATATATGCACAAGCCATGGATCCCCCAACGGGTGATGATACAGCTAACAGATAATTCATGGGTTCTAAGGGTCTATTCAATTTTCGTGAAAAAGCATGCGATACATAAGAATGTGTAGACCCCGAATCAATCAGTACATATGCATTTTGAGTACAAATAGAGAGAATACCTGACACTACGGTCTCGGTATTTTGGACGTCTCCCGGTACTAGGGCGAACACTCGGCCCTGCCTCATAGGCTCTTTTCCGGTAGCTTTAGGGTTCGGTTTTGGTGCAACAGTTGATGCTGCCATGCTTGGTGTAGCTTTGCTATTGGCCTGCGGAGCAGAGGGGCAGTCTTTAACCATGTGGCTCACCTTGCCACACCTGTAACAGGCTCCAGATATTTTGTAACAAACCCCTTTGTGCTTCCTGCCACACTCAAAACAGGGTGGTATGAAACCACTCCCTTGGCTGGGGCTCGTTGTTGACCCTGTATTCTGTTTCTTGTTCAATGGGTTATGCTTGCCTTTCTTGAACTTGAAACCCTGCCTTTTACCACGCCATTCAGACGCTGGTGTTTCAGTTTTCAGTGCCTCGATGTTCGATTCGGCCATCAAAGCTCGGTCAAGAACATTCACATAATTCGGTAATTTCAGAACATTTATTCTGTCGAGTATTGCAACATTAAGGCCGCCTTCAAACTTTCTGGCCTTCTTGTAATCAGTGTCCACCATGTGCGGTGCATATCTAGCAAGCTCGGTGAACTTTGTTTCATATTCAACAACGGTCATTGTGCCCTGTCTCAGCTGTTCAAATTCAGTTACTTTTCTGTCTCTAACACTGTGGGAAATATTTTCGAAGAAGGCTCCTTTGAATTGAGCCCAAGTCATTACGTGTTGTCATCACGGATAAGCATCCACCACCTTCTAACTTCTTCTTGCAGAGTAAAGGTGGCCAACAGTACTTTATGTGCTTTAGAGCACGGAAAAACCTCAAACAATTTTTCTGTTTCAAGAACTCATGCTTCAGCTTTTAACGGTTCAAGGCCTCCCTGAAAGGATGGCGGTTTCATTTTGCTGAACTTGTGGGTGAGAGCAATTATGTCCCCATCATTAACATTGACATTCTGTTCCAGCTATACCGGAGGAGGAGGTAGGGGCTGTTGGTTCTGTTGTTGCTCTAGTCTTTCAGTTATTAATTCCATCATTCTTTCCAGTCTTGCCATTCTTGCCTCAGAGGATGAGGATTCAGATTCATTTGCAGTTCTTGCATTATCCATTTCACTATAGGCAGTTATAACAGTTATCAACACAAGCAGTTGTATACTTAAACAGTTTATCACATTAACATATATTCAGTCATGTCATAGCCACACACACTTATCGTGCTCATGTAATGCCCTAATCACTTTTCTAGGACATCCTATAGCTCATTTGGATATATGTGTATGATATAACTCGTGGTAAGTATCGCTCTGATACCACTCTGTCACGATCCAAACCCGCCCCTATGGGTTTAGCACCGTAACTGGCCAGTAATCTGAGATTACCGAAGGCCTACTTAACAGTAATACAGTAAAACAGAGTACAGGGGCATGGCGGAAGCCAATACAGTAAATAAACAATGTCCAATGAGCTGTGACAGTCTGTATGCAAAAAGACTTTTCATACATATAAACAAACAGTGCAGAACAGTATGTACAACATTTACAATCATTCAGTACAGGGACCTAATCCCTGTTAAAACAGTACAGTACAGTGCTATCAGTCTGTACAATATTACAAAACAGATACAGAGACAGACGGGGGAAATTAAAACACCCCTAAGCTATAGCTTGACAGGCTCGGAACCTCGCAGTGAGGCACAGTGGTTGGCTTGACAAAACTGGAGTTTACCCCGACGCTTCTAGCCACGGTCTGGTGCCTGTACACCTACATATATATATGAGCGGTGAGCTAAAGCCCAATGAATAACATAATGTGTAAAGGGGTTTAGAATGAATGTCCTTATAGTAATGAAACAGTTCATTAAACCAGTATTTCAGTCGTTCAGTCAGTACAGTCATATGTGGTACATCCTTAGCATAACAGTACAGTAAACAGTAGTCTTAAAAGACCAAACAGTCAATGATGGCCATCAATCAGTAAACAGTAGCGGTTCCAACAACGGAACCGACAAAGATCTCTGTAACAGTAACAGTAAACAGTAGTTGCTAAGGATGCCACAATACAGTTCAGAATATAGGACATATATTCATTCAATTAACAGTATCAGTTCAGAAAATAGTTCAGTTAAACGGTCAGAAAACATTCTCAGTTGAACATATCTTTACACAATTGTTACTCACAGAGTTCTGGGCTACAGTAAAGCTAGAGCGCGTCTCCAGTCGTCAACCCTATACAGTTTACAGAACGAACACATACTAAGCTACACAGTTGGGAAAGATGATAACTTAATCCCTAATTGCCTCGGTGTGTTCTACATCTATATCTCCATTAAGATGCCTTAAACTAGGCCTAAGAATGCCTAGGATGGGATAAGGATGCAAAGATGTACTCAGAAAACAGTTTCAGAATTTTCAGAAAACAGGGGTCTCGCTCGAGCGTGGCTTTCTACGCTCGAGCAGACATGTAGACAAAGGAGCTCTGCTCGAGCGTGACTTCCGTCGCTCGAGCGGACTGTAAGCTACAGTGAAAATACTGGATGCTCAAAATTCACGCTCGACGGGCGCTCAACCCTCGCTCGAGCGTGAGACACAAGTCCTCGCTCGAGCGTGAACTCTCTCGCTCGAGCGGACTGTAAGCTCATGCAAAGTACTGGATGCACGCATTTCACGCTCGAGCATCACTTTACTCACTTGAGCGGAAAGCATGATCACAGAGTGTACGCTCGAGCGTGGAGTTCCTCGCTCGAGCGTGGGTCCAAAATCTGGAAATTCCAGATTTGAACCTCAAGCTCAAAACCAAGTTGTAATGCATCAAATTCGATCCTCTTGGGCTAATTTTCTGGAAAACACTTCAAAACCCATAATATTACATGTTTCAAAGATCAATTTGATAAATCAAAGCCCAAGGGTAGTTCAATTAAACCCAATTTCAAACCAAATTTCATGAACATGATGAACATGGAACATGCATGGATTTAAACCAATTCAAAGCTTCAAATACTTGCTCAAGTGAGCCAATTCTTTCAAAACCAAGATGAAAACATGGTCTATAACATAAACATGAACATGCATGCAAGATTTCCATGAAATCAAACCTCACAATGCAAGGATAAACACATGCATGCATGAATTCTAACTCCAATTCAACACCTATTGAACCAATTCTTGACTTAGCTTTTTAAACTACCATGATCCATGCTAGAAGGAACTTAAATACACTATTAATAGGATGAAACTCATACCTAGGTTCCTCAATTACAAGTCTAGAGGCTCAATCAAGCAAAAACTTCTTTAATCTTCTAAATTTCCAAGCAATAGCAAGCAAGAGTGAGATGAAATCAAGCTCTCTCTCTAGTCGGTTTTGGCCTCTCAAAGATGAACACTTGATGTACAAGATGAAATAACAAGCCTCAAGTTATTTGATGTAGTGGCCCACTACTATGGCAAGGTTGTAATTAAAGCCAACTTATGTAATTTATCAATGTTGATCTAATTTACTCATACCAAAACACGTTTAAATTAAATATGCCATAAAATCACATAAAATCTAATTAACACAGAACATCAATCAATTTCAGATTCGGCCGCCGATAAGGCCTTCAATTTGCAGTTTAAACATAAAACACAAACAGATAATCAAACAGGCAACAGATAGATATACAATTAAATAGATATATCCAGTCAATTCAGTTCCAGATTTCAGTCAGTCTGTTTAGTATTTTAGTTGATTCAATTACTTAGTATAATCAGTCTTAGTTTAACAGTAATCAGTAATTTATCGGTAAACAGTGGTGAGGGTTATTACACTAGTACCTTTAATAGTTTTGAAAAAATTGATTAAAATTAAAATTTTCTTTTTATAGTTTTGAAAAACTATTATATGCCTTTGAAGTAATACTATGCACCAACTATCAATTAACACATATGATATCAAAAAAACGTTAAAGTAATTTTTTTTTTTTTTAAAAGTAATGATATACAAACATAAAATCAATACAAAAAACTTATTATGATTTTGTTTGGATTTTGATCTATTACTTTATAATGAATGACATATTTTTTATTATATAAATGACCCTATCACGCCATTTGAGTATAAAAATTCTAGTAAAACGATATTAACTAACAAAAACTAATTATAAATAAAAAACAGATAATGGTTGGTAGAGAGGAGGGAAAAATGACACACAAAATACAAAATACAAAAACAAAAACAAAAAAATGGTCATAGATAAAAAAAGAAAAAGAAAAAGAAAAAGAAAAAATAGTGTACCTACAAGATAAAAGAGTATGTTTAAAGAATATAATAAATTAAACATAAACTAACCTCCAAATTTTCTGATGAAAAGAAAATTAAAAAATAATGAGTTTCATCATTCCATGAATGTAATAGTTATAGGGTGAGAAAGACATGAATAGCTTGGAAAAAGTATAATGTATAATGGTTAGGATTTTTGGATAGAAGAAAGAATTGGTTAGAGAAAGAGTGCACAAGAATAATTTTTTTCATATTTTCTTTTCTAAATTATAAATCATGAAATCATTATAAAAAATAAAAAATAAAAAATTATGAGATTTTTTAACAAAATTATATATAGTATAGATATGCTTAAATTTATTTGGGAATAAAATTGTGTTTAATTATGGAATAGAGAGGGAATCTAGATATAACGGTTAAATTTTTATTTTATGTTAGGCTTAATCTTATATTTATATAGATTAGACCAGTTGTGAAAGATATTAACAGTATACATTTTTTGGGTGGTGAGAGAGTTTCCTTTTCATTAGATTTATTTTAGGAGAGACAAGATTGTATGAGATTTATATTCTTTTTAAATAAAATTTGATTTATTTTGAGGAGTGGGAGGTTGAGAATTGTGTACTTCTTTCTTTCTTTCTTTCTTTTTATCGGTAACATATTTGCATAAAATAATTTTGAAGGTTAATATTTATATCATTGGAATAGCCAATAGAAGTTTTAATTATTTTTTTTAAAATAAAAAATTCAAAAAATTAGATTTAAGGTTTTAAAACACTTAGGGCCTTTAAGATGAAAAGTCACTTTGGTATAATATATAACTGGTGTTTCACCCGTGCTATGCATGGGTTGTGTTTATAATTATTTGTATATATATATATATATATATATGAATTGTTATTTTTAAATGTCTTCTTTTTTTCTTTTTCTTTTTTTTTTTTGAACACAGAAAAAGAAATATAACAAATGGAACATATTTTCAATCAATTATTTTATGTTTGCTTTTATTTAAAATTTAAAAATAATGTGCAAGCAAAATTTATAACTAAATTAAGAAAAAATTATTCCTAATGACATTTTTTTACTTCTATATAAATACTTTAAAAAAAATTGAAAAAGGTAGTCAATATAATATTATACATTAAGTAAAAAAAATGTGATTAGCAATTATGTTTACATAAATTTACTATAGTTTTAATTTCAAATTAAAAAAAAAAAAACTATTTTAAAAGCATTTTGTTTATAGTAGAAAATAGAATTTTCTTAGCAAAAAGAAAAGTTAGAAAATTTTGTTACAAATTTTTAAATGTCTATTGTTAAACATTCTATTTTATTTGCTTGCTTGTTTTGCGAGTTTTGATATTTAATATTTGCTCCACATTCATCGTATTATTTTATTTATTTTTCTTCTTCTTACTTGATTTTCACATAATATTTCTTTCATAGTGTATTTCCGAGTGTATTAGTAAAAACATTATATACTTAAAATGCACAAAATTACAATATATAGAAGAAAAAAAAATAAGTAATTGCCCAAAACTAAAACCACTTTAAGAAAAATTAAAAAAATAAAAACAAAAATGAAACTGTTTGAAATATAAAATGATTTACTTATTTATTTATTAATTTTTAAAAATAAACTTTTAAAGAAAACAAAGAAAACTATATAATAAAAAAAAAGTACAGAAACTAAACATAAAATAATATAAAAAATAAATGAATTATAGGATTTTCAATAAGTGAGACTCACAAATAAATTTTGTAATATCTTGTCTATTCGTATACTTTTTGTGTATGTTTTTTTGTAATTCTAATCTTGAGAATGACACTAAAATAGTCAACACTTCTTCCATTAGGTCCATCTAATAGTTTTTGTAAACACAGATGTAATAAATTTCATAACACAAAACACAAATAATTGTGAGACAACGTATTTAAAAAAATAAAAGTAACGTTCAATGATGATGTAGAAGCACAGCTGACGTTTTAATTGGAGGTATAACCAGATAAATCTCCATGGAAAGGGAAGACAACCTTTATTTTTCATCACAACAATTACATAACTCAATATATAATTTTAATGTCTCTCACTTTTCCACACGTCCAATTCTCTATCAATATTAAAATGAATGCATGAACCCAAAAAAAGAAAATATTTGAGAAGACAAAGTGATGTACTTTGAGACCTTTCAATTGCTGAATTCTATTAATTAATATTTATTAGACTTCAACGGTCGGGCTTTTAATATTTGTTAGCCATTAAAGCTAAGTTCTTTGATTTCATCTATATTCACTACGTAATTTGAGAGTGGTCACGTGTCAAGCCTTTACATAAATACTAGACACATTTTTTGAGCACTATTAATGAAATGCACAGTGTAATTTTTTCTCTTTTTTTTTTTTGAACACAGAAAAAGAAATATAACAAATGGAACATATTTTCAATCAATTATTTTATGTTTGCTTTTATTTAAAATTTAAAAATAATGTGCAAGCAAAATTTATAACTAAATTAAGAAAAAATTATTCCTAATGACATTTTTTTACTTCTATATAAATACTTTAAAAAAAATTGAAAAAGGTAGTCAATATAATATTATACATTAAGTAAAAAAAATGTGATTAGCAATTATGTTTACATAAATTTACTATAGTTTTAATTTCAAATTAAAAAAAAAAAAACTATTTTAAAAGCATTTTGTTTATAGTAGAAAATAGAATTTTCTTAGCAAAAAGAAAAGTTAGAAAATTTTGTTACAAATTTTTAAATGTCTATTGTTAAACATTCTATTTTATTTGCTTGCTTGTTTTGCGAGTTTTGATATTTAATATTTGCTCCACATTCATCGTATTATTTTATTTATTTTTCTTCTTCTTACTTGATTTTCACATAATATTTCTTTCATAGTGTATTTCCGAGTGTATTAGTAAAAACATTATATACTTAAAATGCACAAAATTACAATATATAGAAGAAAAAAAAATAAGTAATTGCCCAAAACTAAAACCACTTTAAGAAAAATTAAAAAAATAAAAACAAAAATGAAACTGTTTGAAATATAAAATGATTTACTTATTTATTTATTAATTTTTAAAAATAAACTTTTAAAGAAAACAAAGAAAACTATATAATAAAAAAAAAGTACAGAAACTAAACATAAAATAATATAAAAAATAAATGAATTATAGGATTTTCAATAAGTGAGACTCACAAATAAATTTTGTAATATCTTGTCTATTCGTATACTTTTTGTGTATGTTTTTTTGTAATTCTAATCTTGAGAATGACACTAAAATAGTCAACACTTCTTCCATTAGGTCCATCTAATAGTTTTTGTAAACACAGATGTAATAAATTTCATAACACAAAACACAAATAATTGTGAGACAACGTATTTAAAAAAATAAAAGTAACGTTCAATGATGATGTAGAAGCACAGCTGACGTTTTAATTGGAGGTATAACCAGATAAATCTCCATGGAAAGGGAAGACAACCTTTATTTTTCATCACAACAATTACATAACTCAATATATAATTTTAATGTCTCTCACTTTTCCACACGTCCAATTCTCTATCAATATTAAAATGAATGCATGAACCCAAAAAAAGAAAATATTTGAGAAGACAAAGTGATGTACTTTGAGACCTTTCAATTGCTGAATTCTATTAATTAATATTTATTAGACTTCAACGGTCGGGCTTTTAATATTTGTTAGCCATTAAAGCTAAGTTCTTTGATTTCATCTATATTCACTACGTAATTTGAGAGTGGTCACGTGTCAAGCCTTTACATAAATACTAGACACATTTTTTGAGCACTATTAATGAAATGCACAGTGTAATTTTTTCTCTTTTTTTTTTTTGCAATTGCAACTTGTTAATTTTTAATAAGAATTTATATTTGTTTTAGATATTTTTTTAATATACAAATTATTTTTTTTAGATTTTTTTATAAAAATAATTTAACAATATCATTAGTAACCATAGTGTATGAAAGAAATTGAAAAGAGTGCGGCATATAAGTATGGAGAAATCAAAAAGGCTTGGGAAATTTAGTCAAAACCCCTCTATTGGACCCTTGTTTGGTGAAAAGGACAACCCAATTTATTTTGCTTCATAAACTCTCTAAGGAGAAAACACATAATTAAGTAAGGGCAAACTAAAATATCTTCTTTTTTTTTTTCTTGGACAATATTGCCAGAATAACATGTTATTGTTAGATAGAATAACATATTACTGTGAAATAGAATAACATGTTACTGCGAGACACAATAACATATTACTGTCAAACAGAGTAACAAGTTACTGTCAACGGTAATAATTTTTTTTTTTTCAAAGAATTTCATAGCCAACATAGATCTTATTTGATAGATCTTGATGAGAGAATTCTAAAAATATTAATTTTATTAACAACCGACATCTATATCAAAAGTTATATTATTTTAAAGTTTAATATTTTGATAATTATGATATGTGTTGATCTTTTCAAGAATTTTTTAATTTTATTTTTTATGTTTGTCATTAATGCATTAAAGTTTTATTATGAGGGAGTTTTGACCAAATCTCCCAAAAGGCTTGTGGGTTAGGAGAAGTTAATAAATGTTGAGTTTTTTTGTTTTAAAATCAAAAATTAGAAAGTTAAGAATGGGATATTGAAGCTCCTACAAGGCTTGTGGGTTAAAAACCTCATTTTCCTTATATAACACTAGCATATCACCCGTGCTATGCACGGATTGTATTTACAATTATCTATATATGTGAATTGCGATTTTTAAATGTCTTATTCATTTTATTTTTTTTAAATGTCTTCTTTTTTCCTTTTTTATATTATATTAAAGTTTAATATTTTGATAATAATCATGTGTTAGACTTTTCAAGGAATTAAATGTCTTTTTTTTTATAATTATATTATATTAAAGTTTAATATTTTGATAATAATCATATGTGTTGGACTTTTCAAGAAATTTAGCATTAATTAATTTTTTTTTCAATACACATGTCTTTCCACATGCCTGTATTTATTGATGTGGTCAAAATTCTCTGATCAACATTTAAAATCCACTCATACAAATAATTATAGATACAATCCATGTATAGTTACTGCAGTATCCTTTTCAACTTCTCCTATACATTATGGTTAGTGATAAGATTGTTAAATTTTTTTATAAAAAATCTTAAAAAACATAATTTATATATTAAAAAAAATCTAAAACAAATATAAATACCTATAATTATCCCGTGCATAGCACGGGTGATAGGCTAGTTATCTATATATGTGAATTTCGATTTTTAAATGTCTTCTCTTTTTTTTTTAAATGTCTTCTTTTTTTCTTTTTTATATTATATTAAATTTTAATATTTTGATAATAATCATATATGTTAGACTTTTCAAAGAATTAAATGTTTTTTTTTATTATATTATATTAAAGTTTAATATTTTGATAATAATTATATGTGTTGGACTTTTTAAGAATTTTTTTTTATATTTGTTCTTAATGTATTAAAGTGTTATTATGAGTGATAATAATCATATGTGTTGGGACTTTTCATGGAATTCATATGTGTTGGATTTTAAAGAATTTTTTTTATACTTGTTCTTAATGCATTAAAGTGTTATTATGAAGGTAAGACTTAGGAGTTGGGGAGAAGTTAATAAATGCTAAGGTTTTTTTTTTTTAAAATCAAACAATCAAAAAATTTAGATTGGGAGATTTGAGCTCCCACAAGACTTGGGGTTAAAAATCCCCTTTTGCTTAATATATACTATAGATATATATATATATATATAGATAGTGGTAACCCGTGCGATGCACGGAATTTTATAAATTAAAAAATATATATTATAATTATTAGATAAGCTTTAAAAAAAATTAGTTTTTTTATTTTTTTAATTTTTTATGTTATAATATAATATATAAGATATAGATAGATATCTACAATTTTAATAAAAAAATATTATCTGATTTTTGGGGAAGACAAAATGAATGCAAGTTTTAATTTTTTTTTCTTTTTTGAAATTGGTGAGAGAGATTAGGAGGGAAAGATTATGAAATATCTTTGTTATTAAATAAATAAATCAGTTAATATTTTTTTAATCTATTTTGTATATTAAAAAATTAATAATTTTAGAAAATTGATTAATTTGTCCCATTAAGTGATTTAAAATTTTGATAGATATATGTAAAGAAAACACATAATTATATTACTAAATCATAATTCAAATTTAGATGTTACATTTTTTTGAGATCTATAGCTAAATTTTTATCTTCTTTATTTTTGTGTGTAACCATAGTGTATGAGAGAAATTGAAAAAGGTGCTGCAGTAATTATGAGAGAAGTCAAAAGGGATTGTGGGTTGGAAGAAGTTAATAAATGTTGTAGTTGGGTTGGGATGAAGAAAGATTGTATTATTAGATTCAAATCCTCAATACAGTAAACCCAGTTACATGGGGTATATATACACCTTAGAGCTAGTTACAATCAGTTACGGCTAGTTACAATCAGTTACAACTAACAGAGTTAGAAACTAATTCTGGTATAAATTCTAACAAACTCTAACTGACTGATAGAGGAGATACTGTGGGTGCATCTGTATTAGGAGTGATGCTGCAGCTGCCCTTGGTATCGATGCTGCAGCTTTCCTTATTATCTGATATAGGTGATATCTTATCAGGCCCCGGCAAGCTGATGGGGTGATTAAACTCCATGAGCTTGGATTTGAGATAAGAAAACCGTCCAACAGATAAGGGTTTAGTGAAGATATCCGCTAACTGATCGGTGGTAGGAATGTATTGCAAAAGCAACTGTTTAGCAAGAACTTTGTCACGAATGAAGTGACAATCAACTTCGATATGCTTTGACCGAGAATGAAACACCGGATTAGTTGCGAGAGCAATGGCGGAGACATTGTCACACCAAAGGATAGGAAGAGTCGGAAGAGTAATGCCAAGATCATGTAGCAGCATAAGTATCCAGGTGAGCTCAGCAGTGGTGTGAGCAAGGGCTCGGTATTCGGCCTCAGTAGAACTTCGAGAAACAGTAGCCTGTTTCTTTGCAGACCACGAAATAAGATTGGAACCCAAGAAAATACAATAACCAGAGGTAGACTTGTGGTCAAGAACATCCCCGGCCCAATTTGAGTCAGAAAAAGCATGAACATCAAACGTGCTAGGAGAAAACTGTAAACCATGATGAAGGGTGCCTTTGACAAAGCGAAGAAGTCGCTTAACAGAGAGAAATGGCCATTGGTAGGGGCATGCATATGTTGGCAACATTGATTAACGGCAAGAGATAAATCCGACCTAGTAATGGGAAGATATTGCAAAGCTCCCACCAAACTTCGATAGAGTGTAGGATTAGAATAAGGGGCTGTAGAATGAGGCTGAGAAGTAGGTTTAACAGCAAGAGGAGAAGAACATGGCTTGCAATCAGATAAACCAGCCTTAGTGAGAATGTCTTGAGCATATTTTTGCTGAGATAAAAAATAGCCAGAAGATGGAGAACCTTGGATAGAAATACCAAGGAAATAAGAGATATTCCCTAATTCTTTCATGGAAAAGGCTTGATGCTGCATCTTTGTAATAAGGGATTGAAGATGAGAACAATCACTGCCAGTAAGCAAAATGTCATCTACATAAACCAGAAGAATAGTGATAGTGGTAGGAGTCTCTGAATAAACAAAGAAGAATCACATTTACTGTTGAAAAAACCCTGAGATAAGAGAAATGCTGAAAAAGTGGAGTACCAAGCCCGGGGGGCCTGCTTGAGGCCATATAAAGCCTTATGAAGCTTACAAACATGAGTTGGTGCAGAGGAAGACACAAAACCAGGGGGTTGAAGCATAAAACACCTCTTCTTCAAGCAAACCATGGAGGGAGGCATTAGAAATATCCAATTGTTTCAAAGGCCAGTGATTATGAAGGGCCAAACACAAGAGAATGCGAATGGTAGGTTGTTTGGCAACGGGACTGAAAGTCTCTTGAAAATCAATACCATGTTGTTGAAGATATCCCTTAGCCACCAACCGGGCTTTGTGTCGAGCAATACTACCATCTGAATTTCGCTTAACTTTAAAGACCCATCTGCAGCCTATAGCTTGTTTTTCAGAAGGCAAAGACACAAGAGACCAAGTATTTTGAGCATGCAAGGCATTCATTTCTTCTTGCATAGCTTGAAGCCAAATAGGGGATAAAAGAGCCTCTTTATAGGAGGGTGGTTCAGTATCAGCAAAGGTAAAAGAAGAAATATGCTTTGAGACTGGTGTGAAGGCTGAAAAAGAAGCTTTAGACCGAGTGATCATAGGATGAGAATTAAGAGTTGTAGTTGGAGGATGTAAAGGAAGGTGAATGGCAATAGACTGGATAGGAATAGGCTGCTGTAGAGGAACAGAGGAAACAGGGGAACCAGGGTCAGCATGTAGCTGTCCTGGGGTGAACCCGTGCTGCAGACCAGCAGAAGACAGAGTAACAGAACTGGGCTGCAGAGCAGCAGATCTGTGTGGCAGCAGAGGAGAAGCAGCAGGAGGAGCAGTGGGAGGCTGCTGGGCAGCAGACCTGTGCTGTATAACAGCAGAAGGCAGAGAAGCAGACTTGGTGTGAAGAGAAGTAGAACTGAGCTGTCTAGAAGGCAAAGAAGGAGAAGACCAAAAAAACTGATGTAAAGAAGACAAAGAAGAAGATGCAGGTGCAGACGGAGAAAGAGTATGAAAAGGGAAACAAGATTCATTAAAATGAACATGCCGAGAAAGATACACACGACCTGTAAGAGGGTCTAAACATCTGTAACCTTTGGCAAATGGATGATACCCTAAGAAGACACAAGACACAGAGCGAGGTTGAAGTTTATGAGTCACATAAGGCTTGAGCCAAGGGAAACATTGACATCCAAAAACCCGAAGTTGAGAGTAATCAGGAATGGAGTGAAACAACAACTCAAAAGGAGATTTATGAGCTAGCTGAGAAGAAGGCAACCTGTTGATTAAAAAAGTAGCCACAGCAATAGCATCAAACCAGTACTTAAGAGGCATAGAAGCATGATGTAATAATGCAATAGTGGTATCAACTATATGCCTATGCTTTCTCTCGGCAACACCATTCTGAGATGGTGTGTAAGGACAAGAATGCTGATGAATAATACCCTCGGAAGCAAGAAAATGAATCATTTTGTTATTAAAAAATTCAGTTCCACCATCTGTTCGCAGAATTTGTAAAGAAGTCTGAAATTGTTTTTCCACATATGCTTTAAACTCAATGAATTTGGAATAAACCTCACTCTTAAAAGATAAAGGATAAATCCAAGTGAATTTAGAAAAATCATCCACAAAAAGCACATAAAATTTGTAAGAAGGCAGACTGAAAAGGCCCCCATACATCACTATGAATTAAGGAAAGAGGTTGATTGCTAGTGGAATTAGACAAATGAAACGGAAGCCTATGGCTTTTAGCAACACAGCAGTCAACACAATTTGAAGAGACTGTCTTATGTGCAACATTATTAGAAACAAAATTCAAATGCTTCCTAAGATGAGACAATTTCAGTGAACTTGGATGACCAAGTCTATTATGCCAAATGTCCTCAGTAGCAGAGGTTGAGGGATTCTTAGAACTAAGATGAGCTTGTGGACAACATGCAGCAGCAGATAAAGATGAATATGCAACAGCAGATGAAGATGGAAGGAAATGATAGAGACCATTGATGTTAGTTCCTTTGTGAAGCACTCTCTTCGAATGCTTGTCCTGAATCACAAAGTTAGCATCATCAAATGTAATAAAACAATTGTTATCTCTGGCTAATTTGTGAACAGAAAGCAGATTTGAAGAAATCGAAGAAGTGTGAAGAAGAGTGTTTAATTTGAAAGAATGGTGAGGAGTAGGTAAAAGCCCTTTACCAGTGTGATGAATTGGTATAGAATTACCATTGCCAATAGTAATTTGATCAGAACCTTGGTAAGGTTGGTAGCAACTCAAATTACTCATATCATTGGTAATGTGATCAGTGGCTGCAGAATCAAGATACCAAGGCACTGGTGTAGTAGAAGAATCTGTAACCGAAGCATTGGAAGAAGCCACAAATGCTTTGGAGTGTTGGGCAGATGGTGAGGAGGAGGAACCAGAAGAAGAAGAATGGAATTGAGAGTCCATTCTATACCAGCAATCAATGGCTATGTGACCAAAACCTCCACAGATTTGGCATTGAGTTTGAGGAAAAACCGATCTGCCTCGTCCGCGATTAGCACTACCTCTACCATTATAATGATAACCTCCACCACCTCTACCATTATAATGATAACCTCTAGACTGAAACCGTCCACCTCTATTACCTCGAGACTGAGATCTGCCTCCTCTGTAACCAGAACCACGAGAGGAAGAGTTGCCTTTAATAGAGGAGAAGGCAACTGTTGGATCAGACGAAGACTTCTTGAGTTTAGCCTCCATATGAATCTCTTCAGAACAAAGAAGAGAAGACACCTTTCCATAGTAATAAAACCAGATCTGGCGCGAATGGAAGTAGCGAATGCATCATATTCATCTGGTAATCCGTTGAGAGTTATCAACACTAAATCTTCATCGTCAATCAATACCGAAGCAAGAGCTAACTGATCAATGACTTCTCTGATTTTTGCAAGATATACAGTCATTGAATCAGTGTTCTTAGAAATGCTATTCAATTGATTCTTCAATTGATGAACATGAGACCGAGAAAAGAAAGTGTAACGCTGATGCAAGGCAGACCATACTTCAGAACAATGATTACAATGTAAAACCGTGGAGTAGATTGATGGAGAAAGAGTAGCAGTCAGGCAACTTAACAGATGCGCATCAATACGATTCCATTTCACTCGATCCGGATTAGAAACACTCTTACCTGACTCATCAAGAACAGTTAATGGTGGACATGAGCTGGATCATCAACATATCCAGAAGAAGTCTGTAGCTCGCAGAATTTTCTGCCATTGTGATTTCCAAATCACAAAATTGGATGTATCAAGTTTAACTGTAACAAAGGAGGATAGATTGGAAAGAAGCAAGAAAGATCTGGAGGAATTGTAAAGCCAGAACTCGAAGCAGCCATGGATGCCTGTGCTCAGAGGAGCTCAAGGCTCTGATACCATGAAGAAAGATTGTATTATTAGATTCAAATCCTCAATACAGTAAACCCAATTACATGGGGTATATATACACCTTAGAGCTAGTTACAATCAGTTACGGCTAGTTACAATCAGTTACAACTAACAGAGTTAGAAACTAATTCTGGTATAAATTCTAACAAACTCTAACTGACTGATAGAGGAGATACTGTGTGGGGCATCTGTATTAGGAGTGATGCTGCAGCTGCCCTTGGTATCGATGCTGCAGCTTTCCTTATTATCTGATATAGGTGATATCTTATCAAGAAACAATAAATGTTGAGGTTTTATTTTTATTTTTTGTTAAATCAAAAAATTAGAAAATTAGGATTAAGATATTGGAGCTCTCACAAGGCCTATGAGTTAAAAATTCCCTTTTGCTTAATATATAGTATTAGCATATCACCCGTACTATGTACGGATTGTGTTTACAATTATGTATATATGTGAATTGTGATTTTTAAATTTTTTTTTAAATGTCTTCTTTTTTCCTTTTTTATATTATATTAAAGTTTAATATTTTGATAATATCGTATGTGTGGGACTTTTCAAGGAATTAAATGTCTTTTTATTATTATTATTATATATATTATATTAAAGTTTAATATTTTGATAATAATCATATGTGTTGGATTTTTTTTTTTTTTTTGTGCTTGTTCTTATGTATTAAAGTGTTATTATGAGGGATAATAATCATATGTGTTGGAACTTTCAAGGAATTCATATGTGTTGGATTTCAAAAAAAATTTTTTATACTTGTTCTTAATGCATTAAAGTGTTATTATGAGAGTAAGACTTGGGAGTTGGAGAAGCTAATAAATGCTAAGATTTTTTTTTTTTAAATTAAAAAATCAAAAAATTTAGATTGGGAGATTGGAACTTCTACAAAATTTAAGATTAAAAATCCCCTTTTACTTAATATATAGTATAGATAATTTCCTTTGCTTAGGAGTAGTAATGAGTTAGGAAAGCCCGTGAATCAACCCTTTTGCATTTGTGTGAGCTCATGGCCTAGCACGCTTGTAGCCATCAATAATAAAGTGATTTGTTTTTATTTCATTTATTCATGCATCTGTTTTTAATGGATTGTGGATTAAACTAGTCAAAAGAATTTTAAAATTTTTGCTATTTGTGATATATATATACTAGCATATCACTCGTGCTATGTACGGATTGTGTTTACAATTACCTATATATATGAATTGTAATTTTTAAATTATTTTTTTTTAAATGTCTTCTTTTTTTTCCTTTTTTATATTATATTAAAGTTTAATATTTTGATAATAATCATATGTGTTGGACTTTTCAAAAGATTAATGTCTTTTTTTTATTATATTATATTAAAGTTTAATATTTTGATAATATCATATGTGTTGGACTTTTCAAGAATTTTTTTTGTGCTTGTTCTTAATGCATTAAAGTGTTATTATGAGGGATAATAATCATATGTGTTGGACTTTTCAAGGAATTCATATGTCGTGGATTTCAAAGAATTTATTTTATGTTTATTCTTAATGCATTAAAGTGTTATTATGAGGGTAAGACTTGGGAGTTGGGAGAAGTTAATACATGCTAATTTTCTTTTTTTTTTTTAAATCAAAAAATCAGGAAATTTAGATTGGGAGATTGGAGCTCCCATAAGGCTTGGGGTTAAGAATCCCTTTTGCTTAATATATAGCATAGACTAGCATATCACCCGTGCTATGCACGAATTCTGTTTACAATTATCTATAAATTGCGATTTTTAAATGTCTTCTTTTTTTCCTTTTTTATATTATATTAAAATTTAATATTTTGATAATAATTATACTAGCATATCACCCGTGTTATGCACGGATTGTATAATCATATGTGTTGAACTTTTCGAGGAATTAAATGTCTTTTTTTTATTATTATATTATATTAAAGTTTAATATTTTGAAAATAATCATATATGTTGGACTTTTCAAGAATTTTTTTTTATGTTTGTTCTAAATGCATTAAAATGTTATTATGAGGGATAATAATCATATGTGTTGGGACTTTTTAAGGAATTCATATGTGTTGGATTTCAAATAATTTTTTTATGCTTGTTCTTAATACATTAAAGTGTTATTATGATGGTAAGACTTGAGAGTTGGGATAAGTTAATAAATGCTAAGATTTTTTTTTAAATAAAAAAATCAGGAAATTATGCACAGATTGTGTGTACAATTATCTATATATGTGAATTACGATTTTTAAATGTCTTTTTATTTCTTTTTTAAATGTCTTCTTTTTTTCCTTTGTTATATTATATTAAAGTTTAATATTTTGATAATAATCTTATGTGTTAGACTTTTCAATAAATTAAATGTCTTTTATTATTTATTATATTATATTAAAGTTTAATATTTTGATAATAATCATATATGTTGGACTTTTCAAGAATTTTTTTTATACTTGTTCTTAATGCATTAAAGTGTTATTATGAGGGATAATAATCATATGTGTTGGACTTTTCAAGAAATTCATGTGTTGGATTTCAAAGAATTTTTTTTATGCTGTTCTTAATGCATTAAAATGTTATTATGAGGGTAAGCCTTGGGGGTTGGGAGAGGTTCATAAATGTTAAGGATTTTTTTTTAAAAATAAAAAAATCAGAAAATTTAGATTGGGAGATTGGAGCTCTCACAAGACTTGGGGTTAAAAACTCCCTTTTACTTAATATATAGTAAGTATAGATAGATAGATAGATAGATAGATAGATAGATAGATATAGATATAGATATAATTTGTGCATTAAGAAATTTTTTATTCTCTACATATCACCCGTGCTATGCACGGATTGTGTTTTAAAATTATATATATATATATATATATATGTGTGAATTGTGATTTTTAATTGTCTTATTTTTTTTATTTTTTTTTAATGCCTTCTTTTTTTTTTCTTTTTTATATTATATTAAAGTTTAATATTTTAATAATAATCATATGTGTTAGACTTTTCAAGGAATTAAATGTCTTTTTTTTATTATGTTATATTAAAGTTTAATATTTTAATAATAATCATATGTGTTGGACTTTTCAAGAATTTGTTTTTATGCTTATTCTTAATGCATTAAAGTGCTATTATGAGGTATAATAATCATATGTGTTAGGAATTTTCAACGAATTCATGTGTTAGATTTCAAAAAAAAAAAAAAATTATGCTTATTCTTAATGCATTAAAGTGTTATTATGAGGGTAAGACTTGGGGTTGGGAGAAGTTAATAAATACTAAGATTTTTTTTTTTAAATCAAAAAATCAAGAAATTTAATTAGAGATTGGAGCTCCCACAAAGCTTGGGGTTAAAAACCCTCATTTTGCTTAATATATAGTATAGATGTGTTAGACTTTTCAATGAATTAAATGTCTTTTTTTAATTATATTATATTAAAGTTTAATATTTTGATAATAATCATTTGTTTGAACTTTTTAAGATATTTGTTTTTATACTTGTTCTTAATGCATTAAAACGTTATTATGAGTGATAATAATTATATGTGTTGGGACTTTTCAAGGAATTCATATGTGTTGGATTTCAAAGAATTTTTTTTATACTTGTTTTTAATGCATGTAAAGTGTTATTATGAGGGTAAGACTTGGGGGTTGGGAGAAGTTAATAAATGCTAAGGTTTTTTTCCTTTTTAAATCAAAAAATCAAGAAATTTAGATTGGGAAATTGGAGCTCCCACAAGACTTGAGGTTAAAAATCCCCTTTTGCTTAATATATAGTATAGACTAGCCTATCACCCGTGCTATGCACGGGATAATTATAGATATTTATTTTTGTTTTAGATTTTTTTTAATATATAAATTATGTTTTTTAAGATTTTTTATAAAAATAATTTAACAATCTTATCACTAACCATAGTGTATGAGAAAGTTGAAAACGTACTGCATTAACTATACACAGATTGAATCTATAATTATTTGTATGAGGGGATTTTAAATGCTAATTAGAGAATTTTGACCAAATCAATAAATGCAAGCATGTGAAAAGACATGTCGATTGAAAAAAATTAATAAATGTTGATCAGAGAATTTTGACCAAATCAATAAATACTGAGTTTTTTTTTTAATAAAAAATTTGGAAAATTCATATTAGGATATTGAAGCTCCCACAAGCCTTAGGGGTTAAAAGCCCCCCTTTTGCTTAATATATAGTATAGATACTAGTGGTAACCCGTGCTATGCACGAGACTTTGTAAATTAAAAAAAGAAATTTATTATAAATATGTTAAAGTAATTAATATTTTGTCTTGTGGTATATATGAAATTTATACGTTAATTTTTATATTTATAACTTTTTAAATTATTAGTGGTAGGATATTACCTCTAACAACTTAGACCTCGCCCCGTCTAATCCGTCAGCTCTCCACTAATGCTAGCGAAGTCTAGGAGTTGAAATGACTAATCAGATTATTCTTTAAATAAGACTTAAAAATTGATTAATTTGTCCAATTAAGTGATAATTATATTATTAAATCATAATTCAAATTTAGATAATTATAAATAATTATATTATTAAATCATAATTCAAATATATTTTTTTGAGATCTATATCTAAATTCCTATCTCATTTATTTTTGTACTGTTTCTATTTATTTAAGATGGAGTTCTGGATTTCTATTTTTTAAAATTAATTTATCTATGGTTTCTATTTGTTGTTAATAATTATTATTTAAGAAAGTCATGAAGTGAGTTAGATATGTGAGTTTTATTAATTTAAAATGTTGTGATGGCGTGAGATAGACTTTAAAGATTTTTAAAATTTAAAATTGGATATTGAATGCAAAAGAAAGATTTTAACTCTAAATAAATAAAAATCATATTTATTAATTTTATCTGTTTGTATATTTTGATTTTTTAATTTTTTTTTGGGGGGGGGGTTATGTTTATAATATAATATAAATATATAAAGATATAGATAGATAACCACAATTTTCATGAAAAATATTCATCTGATTTTTTAAGAGAGAGAAAAGGAAATCAAATTTTAATTTTCTTTTGGAAATCGATGAGAGAAATTACAATGGAGAGATTATGAAATATTTCTGTTATCTTTCCATTTGAAATTCATAAATTAAGGGATAATTATTATTTTCAAAATAA
>JAPPVO010004166.1:0-30532 GCA_030407325.1 Camellia japonica | reverse complement strand
GAAATCCCTACCTCAAGGAAATAGCCCAAAGAGAGAAGATGGAGATGAAGGTCCAAACTCAAAGTGCTCCAAATCCAAACTTGTTCAGATTAAACTGAAGCTCTCGACTCACTCTAACTTTTTAATAAAGGATCTAGGGTAGAAACACACCCTAAGTAGATCAAACCTAAGAGAGAAGAGAGAGAGAAGTCGGACCTAGGGTTTGTAATCAAAAGAAGATGAAAACTGATAAAAAACCCGCTGCTGCCTATTTAAACTGGACAGGCTCGCTCGAGCGAAGACTTGGTCGCTCGAGCGACCAGACACAAAAACCACGCTCGAGCGAAGAAAAGCTCGCTCGAGCCAAAAACTCAATGCTTCAGGTCTGCAACCCAGAAGCTCGCTCGAGCGAAGGACTGCTCGCTCGAGCGAAGGAAGCTCGCTCGAGCCAAGAAACACATCTCTCAGGTCCTAAGCCCAGACGCAGACTCTCGCTCGAGCGACCAAACCCTGGCTCGAGCGAAGGACAAAACAACAGCTCGCTCGAGCGACCAACTCCTCGCTCGAGCGAAGGTCCAAAATTCTGGACAGCAACACTTGGTGTCTAAACCCAACCAACCTGAAACAAACCTGCCCAAAGACATCCTATAACTCAAAAATAAAGAATTAAAGGACAACAACAACAATACATAATGCCTGGATCCACGGAACTTAAGTCCGAATACAACAATCTAAAAGAAAAAGACCGGGGTCGCTATAGAGACTCTCTCTCTCTAAACTCATCTTCTCTCTAGATTTTCATCTCCTTCTAGTGTGAATCCATCCTAGGCTCTTTGTAAGAAAGATAGAGGGTGGCTTGGGCTTCGTTCTAATCTGAAGAATAGTGGATTTGGAGCACTTTGATTTCGGGTCATCTTCTCCATTTGAGTTCTCCATTTAAGGTAGGGATTCTCCTTGTTCCTTTTCAATACTCCGTTTATAGATAGACATGTGGTAGTTTTTGTATTGCATAAAAACATTATATCATGTTGGATTTATTGAAAATCATAAGGTTGGACCTTGGGTTGGTTGTTGGTTATGGGTTTATTATCATTAGTTGTGGTTTAGGCTAATCGGTGTGTTAATTAGCATGTTATTGTTGAAAGGAGAGGAAATCCTAATTTTATTTGATTGATAAATTAATAGAGGGGTTTTGATCTTTAGGCAAATACTTAGGTATTTTGGGTCTTAACTGTGATCATTGTCGTTTTGTTGTTGTTAATTGGACCTTTTAGGTCAATATCGAGAAAGAGGGAGGAAAACCATAAGTTAATGATTATGACTTAATTTGCATAATTAAATTGGAATGGCTTGAAAAGAATGTAGTAGATTAAAATGAGTTATGGCCTTATTGTCCATGGAATTGAAGTTGTGAAAACAAAAGGTATGAGAATCGGATTGTTGTAATTTGAGTGTTGAATACACAATATGTGGAGGTTGTATCTTTACTACCTGTTAATGTTGTTGTTGGGTTTGTAATCTCATGATAACTGAGTCTTTTAATCGATGTACTAAATACCTGCATCTAGAGGTTTTGTCCTTGGTCATCGGTGGAGGATGACACGGTTGCGTTGAATTGTCGTGTATAAATTACACCATTGTTGATTGAACATCGTACGTGATGAAATGTTGAGATACATTATATATGTATACTTGTTAGGGAGGAGAGAGGGTTGTACTCCAGTGTGTGTGAGAAGATAGGGGATGGACTCCACACACCTATGTGTTCATATATCTTAACACATTGTTTGTTTCCTGATGGTTTATGTGTTTGTTTTACACATGTTGGTTATGCCTTGTGGTATTGTGGTTATTGGTGTGATATCATGCGCTGATAATCAGAGGTACCGGTACCTTCCAGCTAGCGCTTGGAGAACTGTATGCGCTGATAATCTAAGGTACCACACCCTTCCAGCTAGCGCCTGGTAAAATGGTATGTTGTTGTGAGAAGTGTATCTTTGGCTTACTACGCACCTAGCTAGTAGAGCAAAGTTTTGTTGTTATTGTTTCAGTGTATCTGGGAAGATTGTGGATTGTGTTGGTTACAGTTTTGGAGGGCCGAGTTGCCTCATCGGTTTATCTTATGCATGTAGTTGAGTTGTTATCTCCCTTTATAAAGGCATGCATGTATAGTTATGATAGATTTGGGATTGAACCGAAATGGCTTTTGTCTTTTGGAAGTGTAAAGAAAATCAAACATTTTAGAAATATGTTTTGAAAAGGCACGTCTGTTGTATGCATGGAAAATGGAAGAGAGTAATGGGCTTAATGAATTTATGTCCTAAGTAATTGTTAAGTTATGAAAGAATAGGAATGGGGGTTAATGAAAGGAAAAGAAAGATAAATCGCTTATAGCGTTGAATGTAATGGTTGTTTTCGAGAAAAGTTCTTACATATATATATTTTGTATAAACTGTCACATTACTATTCTAGTACGAGAATGAGTGTTCATGATCATAGCTATCTGTAAGTTGTTATTGTTAAGGATCATGTTGAGATCCCTACTGGACTATATGTTCATCCCACGTTGTTGAATCTTTTTCAGGTATTTAGCAGGATGTGCTACAAGATTGGGATCTTCTTATTTGTTGGCCACGGGGCCTCTTTGTTGTAGGCGGAATGCCATATATGTAAAAGGGTTATACCCTTCATTTGCTTATTTAATGTTGTAAGCCTGAGGGCAATTTATATGGAATGCTCATGTTGTATTTAATTTTCATTCGAATGAGAGAGTAGTTGTTCATCACTTCTAATTGAACAATTGAGTTTATTTCCGCATGTTCTCTGAAATTGAATTAAGTTAAGGAACTTGGTAATGACTTCGAGAAATAAAAAGTGGGGCGTGACAATATCGCTCGAAATAGGTATAAAACTTTTGTTGTGGTATGATGCGATATTTATACCACATATACACATGGTACTGTATGTATGAAATTATTGTAAACAACTATGCATCAGAGTTGTCACGTCAACTTTTATGACCTAAACAACTATGCATCAACTTTATAGGAGTTGTCACTTCGACTTTTATTTACTACTCAGTGCATATCTGAAGGTTTTAAGCAAAGTTCAAATCCGCTTAGAAATTTAATTTAATTTTTCCACTTACAAATATAATTCAATTTATTTTGCCTTGACAATATATTCACTTTTCCTTACATATTTCATTTAATTTAATTTAATTGGAGAAATTTGACCAATTTAATTTGAAGTTAATTATGTGTTTTGATTTAAGTCGGTGTTGTTCTTGTCTACATACTAGGCTAGGTTTTATCTGTAACACTTTCAAGTTCTGTACATCGAAAAACCCATTCATTCTAACTCTACTATAAATTAATCTTCAATACATTTTAACTCTATAATATTTTATCTTCAACGTTTATGAATCTATTTGGAGCTGCATAGGGTGGCTTTTTAAACACAAAGGGTCTAATTGTTTTGTTATTTTGTTCTAACACCCCGTCATCCCATTATGAATTGCAGAATTCACATGGGCACAGTAGGTATGGTACGATAATAAATTGTAGCTCAGCGCAGTGATACGTCCAACATTTCTCAGTGATGCAGTGCAGTGACTTGAACAGACGTAATAATTTTTATGCTTTGTTTTTTCCTCAAATGCTATGTGACTTTGTGCAGCGATGCAGTGATGCATGTGATGCACGTGACTTTGTGCAGTGATGCATGTCACTTTATGGCGTGATGCAGTGATGCATGTGACTTTCTGACTTTGTAAATTATATACTTTGTGACTTTCTTCCTCACATTACGTGATGCATGTGACTGTGTGCAGTGCAACTTAAATGCTTTGTTTTTTCCTCACATTTCAGAATTCATCTAAGTCACATTAATACGACCACATGGCAATAGTGTTGATAAACAATTATATAAAGGACTGAAGGAGTGAAGTGTAATTTACCGAATATAAAAAGAAGCAGAAAATGCAAAAAGGAGAAAAGGGGATGACTGTGAAGTTCATTAAATGAAAATAAGATAAAATATAGGCTGCAGTGCCAATCTTGTTTACATATCAGGTGACCATTTTATTATTTTGTTTTCTTTTGTTTTGAACATTGTTTTGGTAAAAAAATCAATGATAGTTTTGTAGGTCGAAGTGAGTTGGACGGTTGTGTATTTACTTGCACTCTGTTTCATAGTTGTTTATGAACAATATTACTTTAAAACAAAGAAAATTAAAGCCGCTGTTTCATTTTATGATTTAATTTATAATTTTTTGAAAACATCAATTTGTACCGAAATCGTCAATTCGAAGTGACTACTTACTGTATTAAAAAAGTAAGCATGAAAAAATAGTTTAATGTGGCAATGTGACAATTCACTGCATTACTGATTAATTTGACAACTCACTGCTCGAATATGAAGGGATTGCATTGTGAAAAGGACGGCCTACAATTATGTTTTTATCTGACAACCACGTCTATGACTACATCACAGGTACACAAAGTCACGAGTACTCAGGATTGCATGAAATGAATAAAATAAAATAATATCACGAGTATCATTTCTTCCATAGTGCCCCAACTCAATTATCGTCACCAGATCATCTCTAGTTAACCCCCAGTATGATGTCTATAAATAGCGCTACCCCCAGTATGATGTTTGTTCAAATCATAACAATAGTAATATATCTACAATTACTATTATTATTAATTTTTTTATTTTATGAACAATGTCTTCAAGAGGTGCATGAAGTTCACGTCGGCAAAGAAATCTGAAAGTGTGGCTGCTACCTCCATTTACTTATGACTACAAGAGCGAAAAGTACTCGAGTCCGAAGGATTATTATGCTGGTATCCTAGCAGAATCGGCGTTCAGAGTAACGGAGCAAGAAGGATTGTTTAATGATCTACGTAACTTTGGGGCACCGGTACCTCATCGTCGTTCATTGACCATGGCTAGACGAAATGTGAGTG
Organism: Camellia japonica; assembly: GCA_030407325.1. Lineage (NCBI taxonomy): Eukaryota > Viridiplantae > Streptophyta > Magnoliopsida > Ericales > Theaceae > Camellia > Camellia japonica. The sequence goes on along the minus strand of JAPPVO010004166.1, from coordinate 25,580 downwards.
ACTATGAAAAAGCAGTTAGCAGAATTAAGAAGGAGAACAACAGAATGTTGATGCGGAGATGTCGACATTTCATGCTTCAGCTAGCCACCAAAATGGCAGAAGCAAGCAACAGAGATTTGATAGTGATTGAGCGAAATAATGTCTTAAACAATGAAAAATATCTCTCTGACTACTACATGTCAGATGAGGAATGAGAAATCAAACACCTTTATCTTTCATATATGTTTGTATGTTGTGTCGTATCTTCGTTACTAGAGTGCAAGACAATGTTGTTGTTCATCAAACTTATGGAGACTGTATTTCAACTATTTGTTATATGAACCTGAAGTTTATGAAATAACTACATTTATAAGTACACATTTATTAGTTCATGACTTTCTTTATTGAATTACAATGAGTTAATGAATGTTCTGGATTAATGTATGTTGAATTATGTGAATACTTAAGGTTTTTTTTTTTTTTTTGATATACAACTCCATTTTTTGTACCCACTTTATAGACTCAGTGATGTGTGAAAAAGATGATTGGTTGATAATCAGATAATATTAATTATCAACCAATCCTCTTCTTGACATATCAGTAGACTTATAAAGTAAGTCTAACTTTTCCACTTGAATAACTATAACTATTATTTTCTTTTTGTTGTAAAAAAGATTTTGTTGCAGTTTTTAATTTGTAATATGGTAGGTCTTTTTTCTTTTTTTTTCTTCTTCTTCTTCTTCTTCTTCTTCTTCTTCTTCTATTTTCTTGGGCTGTATTTGGATTTAGAATATGAAGGGAATTTGTTGAGTGAAAGGAAAAGGGAACATTAAAAAGTTAACCCTTTTTATTTGATGACTTTTTTTTTTTTTTTGGTTTTAGTGAACTGGTTTTATTTTGGTTTTTTATTGAACTGCTATTTTAAAAAGTTTAGGCTTCTCCGTCTCGAAAAAAAGTGAGTACTTTATTTAGTTTTTTTTAATTTTGTTTATGAAATTTTTGTTTTTAAAAAAATATTTACATGTTAGATGTTTATGAAGACATTTGAAAAAAACTTAAACTTATTTTAAAAATTTGTGTTAATAATTTTTTTTATGATTTTTATTAGAGTATTACTAGGAGTGTCATGAAAATTTAATATCAAAGAGAGGAGACAGAGAGAGAAAACAAAATTAAGGTTTGTGCTTTCAAATTTGTAGACACTAGGAGTGTCATGAAATTTTACCCCCACCAATTATCCCACAAAATGAAATTGAAATAGAAATATAATATCATGAATACAAGCAAACACAAAATCACAACAATGCTACATTGCATAACAACAATATATTGTACAAGTTCACATTAGAAACATACAAAACTTAATGCACCATCTATTCCAATAGAACATGGAAAATGATAGGGTGAGGAAAACAAATGCATTTTGACAGATAAAACAGAATTTGTTAGCTGGAGAAACAATCTCAAAGCCAAGTGGTTGGTCCAATTAGGGGACTAATAAAGTTACGACAGACGAACTGCCGCCTTCAACAGCACAGAAAACAGAACAGGTAGCTCAGTCAAAAGCTTCCCTTAACTGGGGCTCCTCAAATAGTGATCTTCTACGTAAAGAATTTCAATCTCCATCAGGAAAGACGAAAGAGTCGCCTTTCAATTTCTGGAAGTCTAGTCAAAATGATGACTCTGGTAAGGAATGGGGGGTTGATAGAAAACTAAACTTGGAGGCAGGACAAACAAGCTCAAAGCCAAGTGATTGGTCCAGTTGGGGAATTAATAAAGTTCAGACAAACGAACTATCGCCTTCAACAACACATAAAACAGAACAGGTAGCTCAGTGAAAAGCTTCCCTTAACTAGGGCTCGTCAAATAGTGATCCTCTACGTAAAGAATTTCAATCTCCATCAAGAAAGAAGAAAGAGTCGCCTTTCAATTCCTGAAAGTCCAGTCAAAATGATGACTCTGGTAAGGAATGGGGGGTTGACAGAAAACTAAACTTGGGGGCTGGACAAACAAGCTCAAAGCCAAGTAGTTGGTCCAGTTGGGGGACTAAGTTTAAAACTCAATTGGTTTAACTTGATTTGCTTGTCAAAATAACTATTTACAATTAATTATACCCAAACAGATTGTTTTTTGCAACTCTTTAAAGAAATTGACGATTCTCTTAGTATAGAATAGCAATCAACGCAAGGCCAAAAATGTAAGAAACTAGACTTGTAACCAGTTCTAATGACGCTGTGATTTGATATTTTTTGGATTTATACCCAAAGAGAACAACACTTCCGAAATTACTGTTTAACACCAGTTTTCTAGACAGATTTGAATGCACCAGTTAATATAGATTTTGACTCCCAAAATTATGAGAAAATTCTGATATGCAATTCAATATGTAATTAATCTACTGTAAAATTTTCAGTTCAAAATTCATCCGTTTGATAAGGTTTCTTCATTTTTAAAGATTGTGGTTATGTGCAGAATTTCATACTCATAGAGTGTACCCTCAACTTTATGTACCCATCTGATATTCCTCAAACTACATAACATACACATGATATTCACAAACATTGGTGGCCAAGTACTCCTACCTAACCCACGTTTCACTCACAAGATCCACCATTACAAGCAAAAACACTCATGGAATATAACTCATGCCATATACTTGTTCTTCATACATCCACTATACCCATTACACTATTTCACACCAACTATTAACCTGATAGATATTCAAGCCACCTAATCAGTTAAGCTTTCATTCCATCTTCTTTCAATGAATGCACAGAAACATAAATACAAAATAACTATAATCACAGAATATTGGTTTCAACCTTGGAGATGGAGTTATTAAAGCACCAAACTAGTTGTTCAATTTTCACCAAAAGCTACTCCTATCTCCTCTTTATGGCTGCTAGCTGAATAATATGAGAGTTTAGGGTTACCCACACACTTTAAAAAATCTGACTCCCTTATCCTTTTGCTTTTATTTATTTATTTATTTTGTTATTATTAAAATCTTATCTCTAAATTAGAGATTTCCACCATAAATTTATTTTAGGTTTAAAAATTAATTAAAAGACCTTCCAAAAATTTAATTTGCACTTTAGGATTGACCATAAAAATATTTGAGATTGTAATATTATTATTATTTAATTATTTACTGAATTTTTATATTCGGGTTCTCACGGAACAGGTAGCTCAGTCAAAATTTTCCCTCAATAAGGGCTCCTCAAATAGTGACATCTACGTAAAGAATTTCAATCTCCATCAGGAAAGAAGAAAGAGTCACCTTCCAATTCCTAGAAGTCCAGTGAAAATGATGACTCTGGTAAGGAATGGGGGGTTGACAGAAAATTAAACTTGGGGGCAAGACAAACAAGCTCAAAGCCAAGTGGTTGATCCAGTTGAGGGATTAATAAATTTCCAAAAACCTGTTCTTGGAAATTTGAAAACCAAGTAAGTTTTGGATTTAAAATTTATGACAACTATTTTAATATATACATTTTCATTCCAACCATATTTTCATACACTAGTCTTCCAATACTATTGGGTTAAGTGGTTGTCCGTGAGATTTGCAAATTTATTACGAGTGATTTCCAGAAAAAATCAAAATAACAATTAATCTTCCATACCTATGGAGTTAAGTGGGCGTACGTAGGATTACAAATTTGTTACGATTGATCTGCGGATGGGTACGTTACGACCAATGTTCAGTTGATGTTGTAAATGTTTCCCAAAATATTACAAATTGAATATTCAAAAGTTGATTTTAAAATAATTCCAAATGACAACAAAAATTCAAATAGTCCTACTTTTCAATGAAATATAAATAGTTGGTCGTAACAACGAATGATGTATAGCTAGGTGAAATACAACATTGCCTACATAAGCTTCCTTTTTTCACACATTGAGTAGTCAAATCGTGGAGAGACTTGTCGGTATATGCAGATGGATTGTCAAGTCATGTGACTTGGTGCACAGGCTTTGATTTTCTCAATTTTTTTATTACAGTGACAACTCATCTCTTATTGATATATGTGAAATTCTCAATTCAAAAAGTCACATGACAATAGTGAATTCACTGATTTACCTTACAGTGAGCATGCCCTTATTTTGTCGGTATATGCAGATGGATTGTCAAGTCATGTGACTTGGTGCACAGGCATTGCTTTTCTCTGTTTTCTGATTACAATGACAACTCATCTCTTATTGATTTATGTCGGATTGTCAATTCAGAAAGTCACATGGCAACAATGAATTCACTGATTTACCTTACAGTGAGTATGCCCTTATTTTGTGTCGGTATATGCAGATGGATTGTCAAGTCACGTGACTTGGTACACAGTATTTGCTTTTCTCTATTTTTTCATTGTAGTGACAACTCATACATTGTTCGTATATGTGGGATTGTCATGCAGAGGCATTTATTTTCTATGATTTTTCCTTCAATGTCTTTCTAAAGCCGTTCATAACCAACTATATAAACGACTAAAGGTGAAGATACAACGTTACAACTCATTTTGCCCTACGAAATTATCATTCATTTGTTTAAAAAAATTAGCATGGCTACACGATTCATGGGAGGGAGTGCGAATCGCAGAGGTGGTAGGAACTTGCAAAGGGGTGACAGTTCACGACGAGGAGGGGGAAGTGGATGTGGCGATGCTGAAGACGAAACAACAATACCTGTTTTAGATTATGCTTGTGGTTATCGTGATAGGTTTGGGAAGCGACATTTTTTGATGCCCAAGTATTATCGAGTTCAAGGAGGTTCATGTATGGAGCCATTTGACAATCAAACAGGATATGGTTTATCTAACGCTGCTCGTCTCAAGTGGCCCGCACTATTTATAGAGCGGGTACAGCTGGAAACCTTAAGTCGGGAAAATCAACTTAAGGTGCCAAAAGTACGTTCTGTTGAGATCCAAAAGGAAGATCCTGATAATGTTTGATCGACTATGTGAAAGACTACAACGTGAGATTTCTCAAATGCGCCGAAGGTTAGCCCGCGATATGCAACTATACATAATTAAGAAGGATGCCCAGAAGAACAAAATAGAACCAAATGTTACAGCTATCAAGGGTATCATGGAGGATCCTAAACTTGTCTCTGACCCTAAGCTTTCGGATTATTCAGACTCTGAGATTGCCGATTTAAGCGCAAATTAGGTGTTTATGTTTATACTTCGACAATATTAGATCATGCATTAATATGTAATGTCTGTGTTAGACTAAGTGTTTCCGTAATGAGTTTGTCAGATTGTCTGCCTAATATTTGTCTATCTAACTGTTATGTTTATGTATTGTGTGTTTAGTTCAGAGTGTCCAGGATGTATATATTGTGTGTTCAGTTCATGGTGTCCAGAATGTATTTTTATGGGAGAATTATGTCTGTACTACCTATGTAACTGAAAACTGTTACATTTGCAACTTTAGTTATATTGTTTTGATGCCTGTATGAGTATTTAGTAAATTAGTGACTTCGTATATTATTTATTAAGTTTTATTACAAAAATGTTGACAAAATTTATTTTAGGGAAAATACACATTCTCTTAACTTGTTCATCTTCTCAATCGTGACAATCCAAAAATGTAACCATTATTCATTGAATATAACAAATAACGTTCTCATTCTCACAAAAAATAACACTACCAATTGAATAAATAAAACAATAACCTTTCCATTCATTCATTCATTGCACAACATCAGTCTTATGAAATAAGCGAAACCAATTGAATCATAATAACATCAACTCTAACCCAATATTTACATTACATAAGTTCCTATTCGTAATCAGAATTCAAATTACATACAAGTTACATTACATAGCCAAAAACGGAAAAAGTGCCATTCGTATGTAAAAAATACATCACCAAAATTTGAGGTCTTTCTCTTCTTTCTTCTTGCTACAGCTCTCGCGGTGGCCTTCATCTTCTTGGCCTCTTCCGCGATGCTTTTCGCGTCTCACCCTTTGTCGTTGTTCGTCGAACTGCACAGTGTGTGGGTGTGCTTCGGACTGTAGAGCATGTATATCACCTTCTAACCCAAAATAAAGACAAAAAAAAAAAAAAAAAAAAAATTTAACGAAAACGGCTAGAAAGCGGTTTTACTAAACCGGTTTTCTGAATTACATTATCACCTTCTAACCCAAAACAAAGACAAAAGAAAAAAATATATATATTAAATGAAAACGGCTTTAATAAAGCCAAAACAAATTTCTGAATAACACCTTCTAACCCAAAACAAAGACAAGAAAGAAAAAAAAAAAAAATTACGTGAAAACGGCTTTAGTAAAGCCAAAAGAAATTTCTGAATTATATTATCACCTTCTAACCCAAAACAAAAAAAATTTACACGAAAACAACTTTAGTAAAACCAAAAAAAAATTATGAATTACACCTTCTAACCCAAAACAAAGACAAAAGAAAAAAAAAATTTGACATGAGAACGACTTTAGTAAAGCCAAAAAAAAATTCTGAATTACATTATCACCAAAAAAAAAAAAAATTTCATGTACAGTAAAAGCGTGGTTATCATCCACGCTTTCTTTGGTGAACAGTAAAAGCGTGGTTCACAACCACGCTTTCAGGAGAAATTTTTTTTTAGTTAAAAGCGTGGTTCACAACCACGTTTTCAGGGAAAAATTTTTTTTGCTTAAAAGCGTGGTTTCACGCTTTCAAAAAAAAAAATTAATAATTAAAAGCGTTGTTACAAACCACGTTTTCTTAATTAAAAGCGTGGTTTGGAAACACGCTTTTACGATTTCACTAAATTTCCGCATGACAGCCACAAAAACGTTGAAAGCGTGGTTCACAACCATGTTTTAGCTTAGTTTGGGAATTCCGTGCAAACTAGGCCTAGTTTGGGAATTAAGTTGCTAATTTGGCTTAATTTGGAAAAAGCCCCTATTTTAACCTTATCCACTGCAAGGAAGCAACTGTACTGATTTCTTGCATTTCTTGTGTGTATTTTGGGTGTAACAAACTAACAAGTTGATGATTTTGCTGGTTTGTCCCAACTCCCAACAAAACCAATTGCAAATGTATTGTAAAGAAAAAAAGAAAAAGAAAAAAGAGACATGACAGGTAAAGAGTATTTCAAATCTTTAGTTCAAAACAAGCAAAGCATTTCAAGAAAACATAATAGCATGGAAATGCCTATATATATACATATATGTATATAAGGATATATATCATTTATAAAAGAGTACCTGGATCTTCAAGAACTCTTCTTTACTCATATTTTGAACTGAAATAGAACACAACCAGAAGGGTACAATAATGGAAAGAGAAAAGCATAACCAAAAAATTCAACCTCGAAAATTTCAAATTAAAGTTGAATTTGAATGGAAAAGCATAGCCAAAAAATTTCAAATTAAAGTTTTTACCCAACATTGTTCTGCAAGCTGCCTGCTCCTTCGATATTCACTACTTCTGTAATACCCAACAGCAAGAAGATAAAGCTTTTCCCTCATTTTGCAATGGGCTGCCACTATTGCTAATGAGGCTGCCAAAGAAGAATTGTTTAGTTTCTGACAAGGGCTGAAATTTCATATACAAAATCAAAAATAAACGCTCAGAATTTCAAAACAATACAAATACAGTAGGTCAACTGTATCTGTTCTGTGCAGCTTCCAACATCAATAAAAACTTAAAACACAAAGGTGCAGTGAAAAATAATAGAAAAGCAACAATAGCATAAACAAAGCTAATCATGACTCCAAAGGGAATGATGGTGATTACTTCAAATACAGAAGTGGAATGATGGTGATTACTTCAGATACAAAAGTGGTAAACAACAAGAGGATGTTAAACGGAATGAGTGGAAAAATTAAACAAGATTGAAATCACATTTGTATGAGAACTATAAACTCCTTGCTGTAAAGAAAAATTATTTAGAACTGAATTTATTGGTTCTGACCTTCAAGCATAGCTATCCCACACTGCACATCTTCTGGTTGTTTGGAATGAACAAGAGCCCATGATAACCGCATAATTCTCTCACTCTTTAGTTCATCTGAGACACCATTTGCAGACTCTGCAACTTCTCTCTCACAGCCCTACACATGAAAGACTTCAGAGCATAAACAAAAGTGTGGAAGAACTAGAGAAAATTATCTAAAACTGTACCTGTACCTGTACCCCCTCAACAAGAACATCCAACAAATTACCTAAAACTGAACTAATCAGCAAAAACAGTACCAAGATGAGAGGTGGATACAGAGAAATCAATATTTTAAATAACCAGCAACTGATGAATGTAACAATAATACAGGTTGACTGTGAGGGAAATAAGGCATGACAAAAGGTTGGTGTAGAGCAAATCTCTAAAGGCATTGAATAGATTAACTATCACTGTTTCAGAAAAATGTGATCCCTGTGGCAGGAGTTGTGGTTTCAATTGCTGTGATGAAGAATGATGAGCTAAAAATGCAAGGAAGAGGTTCAGAAACTCACTTGTGTTTCTTGAATAAAACTTCTAGAACCAACATAGTTCCGAGTGGAGTTCGCATTAAACGCAAATGCAAAAGCAGTGCAAACATCCATATTTGGGAAACTCTACTGAGCAAAATGAACTGAATTAAACAAAGTAAAAAAATACAAACAGTAAGGTAAACTTCCTCTTAAAACAAAATGACTGCATTACCTTCAAGATGTTTACGTCATTCAACTTATTTGAAATGACTATGCTTGAAATATATATATAGACTCAATATATAGAGAATCAAAATATATTTGTCTAGTTGGATGCCAATGTGCAGCAAATTTGATATTCCTTTTCTTAAACTAAAATTTTAATAATCAAAAAGCAGAAATTTAAAGCAGACAGGTTGCATGGGTTTATTCTCTTTTGTGTAATCAAATTAATTATGATTTTACACATATTGGGTGGATATATTGTTCTCATAATCATATTCTTGTATTTTGAAAATGAAGTCCATTTTTGCCTATCTTGCAGTGAACTGCATTTCTTTATCAAGCAAAGAAGAGCTGTACATTTCACATGGCTTTCTGGAACCGGTATCTATCATGGTGGCCTAAATTTTGGAGCACAGCATAGGTAGGAGATGACTCTCAAGTCTCATCACTTTTGCTTCCTTTTGTGAACAGAACAATAGGCATAAATTCTGGAATTTATTGTTTACTAGGCTCTACTTCTTTGGTTCTCTCTTGAAAAAATGTCTGAATTTCATTTTCTGCTTCTCCTAGGAAACAAGGTTAAAGTACGTCTTTCCGTGCAGCGCACGCACAGACATATATTTAATTACACATACATGATTTTGAATTTTCTTGTCAATTTTGTAAATATGAACTTCATTATTTGCTGGTAATAAAGTTTTAGCAGATGGATCCTAGAGAGTGTTCCATTTTCTTTGTCCACGATGATGGACAAGTTAGGAACTGACTTCAATATTTGTTCATTAGTTCCCCTGCTTACTAACATTATAGAGATGTTTGCTGTGTTTTTGTTATGTGTTTTAGGTTGTAAATAGAATCAGTGAACAGATAATAGAGGAACTTCAGTTTGATGAAATACCAGAATCAATGTCAAGGGGTATTATTGGATTAAAAAGTTATTTACAACATTAATATTGCTTCTATTTCCCTCACGTTCTATCACTTTCATTCTAAAGCAACTGTAAAGAGAATATACTTTGACTATTGAGTCATGCTAATCACAACTTAATGAATTGTTAAAAAAAATATCAAAAAATTTAAAATCTCAATAATACAACTTCTACACATTTTAAAATATTTTTCTACAAATATATATATTTTATACATCTACCAATATTATTTACAGCCCTTTAGATTACCATTAGCATTTTCCAAAACATTTTAGTCATCTAACTTTCTTTGGGGTGAATGTTAAATGAGCTTCATCATCACATACACTGAAATAAAAATAAAAACAAAAGGCTAAAGAATTTCAATGAAGTCAGTTTTAATTGAAATTATGAGGAAACAAGTGCAGTGAATTACAGAGATGAAATCACAGAGACCAATTGAATTGAAAAACAGAATTTTATTTTTTGGTCTGACAAATTGAAACTATGCTATAATGCTATGAAACAAATTGAACCTAACCACATTTCCATTTTATAACTTGATCTCAATCAAGAAAAACCCATCTGGTCTGCAAAATGAATAGTCCCCCATCATTTACACAGGAACACTGTGTGAACTCACATAAGGTCCGCAAGCATTGCCTGTATCTGCTTCAACACTCACTTTATTTATATACTACATATTTCCATTTATTTAGTTAATTATCTTTTTCTTTTCCTTTCTTTTCTTTTCTTTTCTTTTTTCATCTTTTTCTGGGGGAAGGAGGGAATTAGATGTTTGTGATCCATAACATCAGCCGATAAAATTAGATGTCAGAAAAACCTCCAAACTATCCCTGAGGAATTTCGATTTCTATTTTTTGTTTCTTAGAGTTGTAAAAAATTGCACTAATTGAAGAACATGTCCAATAGCCTTGAAAAATGTAAATGCATCTTTCAGGTAAATCTCTGTAGGCATGTAGCTAATAAGGCCACAACAGTAATCTACCTCCCATCTCTTTCTTTTCGTATGTCAAGGAAGAAGAACTATTTCGAGGTGTGGTAGACATTCTTGGAAGAGGTGCACTACTATACAAAAACAAATAAAGACAGGTATAGCTAATAACCTGTGGTCTGAAATACGCTTTTCAGCTTTTGAAGCAGACTTAGCAAGCGATTCTGATAAAATTCTTAATTCATCAACCTGCATATTAATCAAACACAGTGAAAATGAGAAATGATGAAGTATGTTTTTAAATAAGCATAGAATAGAAACAAATCTAATCATTGCCCAACTGCACAATCAACTCTAAGAATAGACAATATTATCATTTGCATATAAACTATACAGCTTTTATCACATTGTACTTTTTTAAATGTGGTCCTCAACTTGGAAAGTTAATGTATTAGCCCTTCAAATTTTATTTTATTTTATTTTTTTAAACAGAAAACAGCATGGCCACTGACCATCTAGCCCATTTGTATCAAGTGTTTGGTCCTGAGGAGTTGAGAGGTTTAAGCATCTTTTTTTTTCTCCTTTTTTATATTGTTGGGGGGTGGGGGGTCTTTGGGGTTTAGGCCTTCATAACCCACAGTTGCTACAGGTGTGGAAGAGAGATTGCCATATGGGCCAATACCTTGGGATGGAATTTATGAAAAGATAACACAATGTCCAAATCACATATGCTTGGCAGATGGGATGCTTACGTCAACAAGACAAACCACATTTCTTAAGACGGGCAGACTTACTTGTGGAACCCAAGAAAACACTGTCATCAAGAGGAAAACCATACCTTTTTTGCATGAATCTCTGGATAATCCCCGTTGTTTAAGAGTTTCTTCTTCAGTAAAAGTTCCTCCAGCCTGGAACACAGTTGAACTTGTTCAAAGGCTTCTTTCAAAGCCTACAGGAAAAACAAAAAAACCCATGTGGTTTTATGAGTTTTACCATTTTCACTAATTCAAAAGGTGTATATAATATATACACACACAAACATAAACTTAGTAAACCTAAAACTCAGTCAAAATGAACCTAATGATCAACAATAGAACTCTAGTAACTTTTCTATTAAATAAAAGAACAACACATAGATTGATTTTATTTCATTAGAATAACAATTTCAAGTGTCGCTTGTAGTATTGAAAGATTAAAATCCAAAAACATTACAATCATTCCAAAGGTTTTTTCAAATCAGTAATTGGCCCAGATATGTAATCTCACTATTAGATGTGTGCGAGTATTGAATCAATCTGACCTCTACTGGTGCAACAGTTGTTTCTTCAGTTGAGGGCTTTTTGGGCTTCTCTCCATCTAGAATTTTATGTATGTCTGAGACTTCGAAATCTATTCTGAGAGCAGATCACAAAACAAGGGAACGAAAAGAATTACAATTTTAGTTTTATCACTTGCACGATAATAATGTACATGCACATGGCTGCAAAAAAAAATCTAACGTATCAAAAAGAAAACTTAAACTTGAGCTAAAACTCAAAAAATTCAACATTTCAATAAGTACAACAAAAAACTAGTAAGTTACAAATTACAAGGACATCAGTAGTATAGTCAAAGCATATGGGAGAACTGCCCCATTGGTAGACACAGGAACACACCTCAATAGATATGGGCACATGCACGTTCACACTTACATATTGAATCTAAGAAAAATATATGTGAACTTCATTCTAAAAGGAAAAACAATGACACTTTTAACACCCAACTCATGCGACAGACAATAAATGTTAACAACCTTGCAATGTCAGAATTTAGTTTCAGCCCTGCAATAGCACCTTGAGCATATTGAAGCAGTTCTTCCCACTTAACCTGAAATAAAAACAAAGGGTCAGGGGCCAAAGGTCAATAAACTCATCAGTTTTGGTCTGAAAAAATACTGTAAACTATATAGATGCTTCTAAATGGAGGGATGTGCATGTCGTCTGTACCAGTACTTCCTCCTCATAGCTTGAGAAAGCTTTTGCCAAATTTTGCATGCAGCACATTGTTGTTTTTTGAACTTCCTTTCCTCCTGTGAAACAAAGCCTAAATACAACCATATTAGGAACATATTTTGCCTAAAATTCCATCAATAACTTTTTACCCATTCAGGAGGAGGGTAGATAACCCTCCAAGAAGCACGGACATGGACAAGTGATGAAATAGACACACAGTCATGAATATTTTCAAAAAATGTAAGACACGACATGTGCAAAATTTATAATTTTATATATTTATTATATATCATATACATGGATAAATAATTATTATATGTCATATGTATTCAAAGATAATAATTTTTAAAATATGAAGGAGGAGCATAGATATAAATTTACATTGCTAAACAGAGCACATACAAACTCATCAATCACTGTGAGAGAGAGAGAGAGAGAGAGAGAGAGACGGTGGAGCTCACGTTAGTAGACAATGGTGCAGGCAGTGGAGCTTCGAAATCGAAATCGAAATTGAAATCGCTCTGAGATGAAATCATTGAGACCGATCTGAATCTCTGCGAATGATAAGGGTTTAGAGAGGGTTGAGAGAGAGAGAGAGAGAGCTCACCTACCTCGTCGGTGCAGATGGTGGTGGCGGTGGAGCTTCAAAATTACAGATTCAGATGAAATCGAAATTAGAGAATGAGTGAGGATTAAAAATAAGGGTTTACAAAGGCTTTATTCTCAGATTCAAAATAGGCTTCGAAATTGAGAGAGAGAATCACCGAAACATAAATTTCGAAATCGAAATCGAAATCGAAATCGAAATCGAGAGAGAGAGAACTTCGAAATCAAAATCGAAATCGATCCGTTGAGATTGCATCATTCTGAGATGAATCAATGAGAGATGAATCGATAAACAGATGAGTGAGTAAGAGATTAGGGCATTCTGCTGGAAGAGATTAGGGCATCTGTTTAGAGAGAGAGAGAGAGAGTGAACGAGAGACTGAACGATAAACATATGAGTGCGTAAGTGATTAAGGAATTCACCAGCTCGCCTATATAAGAGAGAGGACATTTGAAGGTGTTTCTAAGCGCCTTCAAATATTGAAACGGCGCCGTTTTGATATTAAAAAAAACGACGTTTAAAAAACGTCATTAAATATTATAAAACGTGACGTTTCATAAAACGCTGTTAAAAAAACGTCGTCAAAACTCATATTTCTTGTAGTGCCTTTTTGGGTGGCTAAGCTTAGGTATTTACGAAAAAAAGGAAATGGCATACAACTATTGGAAGATAAGCCAGACTTGGAGGCATTCTTCCAAGACAACACACAACACAAGCTCTAAGGTGTGCATATCCATCCCTAGGGCTGAGCAACACTAAGCATCAAATCTTCCTAACTAAAACAAGATAAGAACTTCAATGACAAGTCCACCAAATACAAATCCAATCTGCACACTGCTAAACTTGATAGTTGAGAAGTAATGACCCAGAAAATTCAGAAGTAGTCATAGCCATGAAAATTTTCAATCGACAATTAAGCCAACATATTAACAAAAAAAACTGAAGAAAACTCTACATTCTAATAAGAAAAGTGTTCTACCAAACTCATTTGGTATGAAATTTCACATTGTACAGAGACATTACACTTAAAATTTTCAAAAATCAACACCATTTTGTTCAACAAATAGTTTCTCCAAACAAACAAGAAGTGTGTTTCCATAACGTCATGAACAAAATAGACGTTTTCAAAATATAGCACCAAAATTTATTAATTTGGGCAAAACAACTTAGGCTTTCTAATCTCTTCCCGACTGATGAAATAATACTAATAAATAGATAACCAACATTCTCTTTCTCTGGACTTTGTTCTTTGTCTTAATCCTACGCTAAACTCTTACCCTCACATCACCAATCAATGAAAACAATTTTATCTTCAGTTTTACTTTCAAAGTTTCTCTTTATGGCTAAGATAAAGTAAACGCAATCTTAATCCAATTAGTCAACCACATCACCAAATTTCTATTTCAACCCAACAATACTAAAACACAAAACAAAATGATTCACATAATAAAACAATGAAATTGTGGATCTAAGAAAACACACAAGATGGAATTTTTTAAATATTTTTCGGTATGAAAAGAATGAATTCAATTATATTTAGGAAAAAGACATATATCAGCATTTAATAAAGGAATAGCCCATGAAGGAACCATCATCCAGCTAAACAACATAAACCTTTAGCAAAGACATGGCTACTGCAATGACCAAATTGAAAGGATTACACGAGGACACAACACCAAGAATAGGATCATATGAGATTCCTGCAAGAAGGCATACATTTATGTATATACTATAAGCTATCTAGCTTTTGTTCTAGCATCAAGATCCCTACCCCACACATAAAGAGAGAAAGAGGCATCAAACCAAGAGTAAAAACACAAGCATAGAAATACTCGGAGAAAATATGGCAAGCAACAGACACAATTGAATAAAAAAGATACACACATAATCTGAAAGAAACCCACAGAAAAATCGATTGACATGTAAACATTTAGAGTAGAGTTAGGATTAATTAAATCACAGAGAAAGACAGATACCAAGAGCATAGTAGTTACAGTGAGAGAGAACTTACCTGAGAGTGTCAACAATGTATTGGGATATTAGAGAGCTTTTGGTCACTCCAATATGCATTTATGGTTCCAAAATCAAAAAGTTTACTATAGGAGCTCAAAAAGTGCATATAGTATAGAACAAAGAATAACCAAAGAGAGAGAGAGAGAGAGAGAGAGAGAGAGAGAGAGAGAGAGAGAAATTCAGTTGAGGCAAGGATAATGGAGCCAGAATAATTAAAAACCCAAGGAGAGAAGAGTACCAAATAATCACCATTTAAGCAAAACTGATAATTTAAAAATACATGAGAAAAACAAAACAACTGATTGACCATTAAGCAAATAAGCAACAGAAAAAATAATGAAACTGATAATTTAAAAACACATGAGAAAAACAAAACAACTGATTGACCATTAAGCAAATAAGCAACAGAAAAAATAATGAATGAAACCCAACAGAAGAACAACAATTCAGTATTTAGGGCATCCACAAAAGCATTTGCAACAGAAAACAAATAAAATAAGAAAAAACGAGAAATAAAGAAAAATTAGAGGCAATCTGCCAATGTGTGGGGTTATGTGTAGATTTTCTTAAAGGAAAGGACAATGATATGAAAGGAAAATAACTAAAGCCAGTTTCTTTAAGATAAGATCAAGTGGCATGCAAAATTCAACACTAAATTTGAAAAGGTTTCATACAAGCAACTAAGGTCATATGTTGAATCCATTCAAACAAAAAAGACGGATTCACAAAAGTCACATAGATGCGGCTGCAACCTAAAAAGAAACTTCATGATAAAGGTAGATAAAGGCCCTCCCACCATTCATATTATTCCGCTAGTCAGGGCCCTCTGGCCATTCATATACTTTCCGGGTTGTAAATCGTTCCATTTTAAGCTTTTGTACAAAAAAAATAGTTGCTACAATATACATTAATTTGTATTAAAAAAATCCAAGACATGCTGTGAATATGACAATATGAGACGGCACGAATAAAAATTAAACTGATCGAATACATCATATAGAATATATAGAGCATTACCACCCAATAAATGATATTTCGAACTACACCATGAAGATGTAGATAAGCTCACCTGCCAAGGTGCTACAAAAAATATATGGCCAAAATACAAGGAATTATTAAAAATTTTAGACAAATTTGAGGAGGTGGTTAAATGGGTATCTGCTTCCAGGTAAAAAAATTAATTTTAAGACTACATATATACTCAGCCATCTCTTTCTACAACATTAACAGTCTTAAAAGAGGCTCTCAATCAATCAGCACTTCAAGTCGAATCTAGTCATTCGATTGAGGTTTTTTTTTATCTGCAAAAAGAAAATTTATTGATATATATATATATATAAAAGTACAGTGTACATTACATCAATAGTGAAGACCAAAGCCCTAAGATAGTCGCCTCAAAACTGAGAGCAACCGCATCCAAAAATGATGTTCCTGGTCCCATCTAACAAATAATCCCAATAAAAACTACAATATAGAAGTCAGTAAGATGCCCACTGTGCAAGACAATAACAAGACGAAGTGTAGCAAAGTTACTGCCAGCATGAACTCAAACAAATGAAAAACAGAACCCCATAAGAGGCAAAATCTGTTCCACCTTCCATCAGTGTGAACAAAGGAAAAACATTCCTGAAGCAGCAGAGTGGAGCACCACAGAGGTCTTCATCACTGCGTTGGGTTCATAGATATTTTATAATGAATTTCAAGCACACAACAATAAATTTTTATAGTACCTTGATATTACTTATGTTCTGACACAAAGCAAGCTACAGTGCATATAGTTAAACAGATATGCTAATTAATCATGCTTCACACATCAGTTTCAAGATTGACAAAACAAAGCAGAAGGAACAACATACCAGACTATTTGGCAAGACGATCCTGGATAATAAACAAAGGAAACAACAAAGTAAGTCAGAAGAAGAAGGAAAACCAGAAGCCAAACTCATAAAAGTGACTATTGAAAAAAAATCAAACAAACCTCAGACCAATGGTGTTGATCTCGTGAAGGAACTGCTCTGAGAATGAACAATTACCACTGAACCTAGTTGGAGATTAGTCACACTTTCACCTACAATCTCCACAGTTCTAAACAGGGACAATATATTTGTTACCAGCAGCATGCACAAAAGGAATCATAAATACCTATTCCACCACATAACGCAATAAATCTAACAAATTAAAACTAAGATAACAGAATAAATTAATCATCCAATATAGAGCTTGAATGAGATTGTCACCGAATGGATTGTGACGAATTGGCAATAATCTGATATACTTATATGCACAAACCCAAAGATTCAGTAATATATTATATAAAGTGAAAGAGATTTTTTTTTTTTACATGAAGAATCACCTATAAATAAATTCAATAAACTAGGTTGAAAGCTCTAATTCCAGAATTCAACAAACCATAATTTAAATAAATTATATGTATTCTCTACCTAAACTAAACAATACTCGAAACATGATTAAAGAGGAAAAACGCCGCAAAAAGGGAAACAAATAAATGAAGCAACACAAGTATACCAAGGGTAAATAGAGTAAAAAGGGGATCAAAGGTTGAACAGAGGACTTTGAATTCATACCATGTCCTTTGCCCACCATATTCTGAGCAACATATTTTGACATCTTAATGGCTTCCAGCTAATAAGAAGATGAAAAAAGTGATTTCCAAGATCAGTATTGTGCAACATAAGTTCCAAAGCATCCCCTTACTAATGCAAATTTCAAAATAAAAGGGGAAACATGAAGTTCTAGTTCACCTGCTCAGTTAAAAAATTACTTTCAATAAATTAAACTATAGTATGAATGTCATAAACAACCAATTGCCTCATATTGAAACCAAACAAAAATAGTAAGCAACTTCAAATGCCAACTTCCTGGATTATATAGAACTTTCTATTGAATATATAACAAAAACCAAATCAATAAACAAGACAATAAATAAATAAGGTACAGACTACAGAAGCATCAACTACTTCAATATCATATTCTCTCGAATTAAAGCATGGAGTTACAAAGAATCGCATATTTTTTATTTTTTTAAAAAAAATTACTGTTGTAGAACATGCAAAATCCTAAAAATGCAAAACAAAATAGTGATCTTAGCCTAGAATTGGTGAATTAAAGTGAAATTACCTCGATTGAGATGGCTTGATTGTGGGAGGGAAGCGAAACTTAGCGAGCTTTATAAGGCCGACCACTACATATGTGATTCTAATGATCAAGTAGTCATAAACTACTGAATATCTTAGTGAACCCATCTTTGGTGGAGATCTTCCTTGTACCCCATCTTCGGTCGAGATCTTGAACCCATTGTGATCCACATGTTGGAGATTTTCCACAGAGACTGAACCGTAGAGAGTGTAAAATGATGGAGACGTGCTCTTTCTCCTTGAAACAAAGGGAGTGGCCATGTGAACAATAATGAGAGCAGCTGGCCTTCACATGGCAATCTAACACAAAGAGTTGGGGGCCATCAAATTATAAAATAGCCCAAATATAGTAAAGTAGTCTGAACAAAATATGAGGGCAAAATGGGTATAAAAAAAAGATAGCCATAAATTACTGTAGCAATAAGTAACTCTCTCTCATATTATTGTAGTATAGATATAAATATATGCATGTGGTATATGTGATTAACAATTTTATTGTTTTCTTGTCAACCTTAATTACAACTAATTCTATCTATGACAAATGCTTTTCAAAAGTTTAAGGTCTATAGACTGAATTTGTACTGCTATTAGAGATGAAGAAAGTTGTCAACCCTCTCACATGAGGTGGGTCTCACCATATGTAAGAGAGTTGTGTCCAATTTTGTAATTAGATCATGAACATGTAAAAGAACTAACACTAATAGCATGCGTTTCAACTTCCTAATTAACTGAACACATTCCTAGAATAAAGCTATTTAACGAAAAAGGATTTCCATCAAATGCATAAAATGATTTTCAAATAAACTACTAATTTAGAAGACAAAAAGGAAAAGGAAAAGGAATACAAACTTTTTTTGCACAAGGTAGGTTGTTAGCAAATGAGTAGGAATACAACCTACAGCAGGGTAAAGTACAAATCAACCAAAAAATAAAATAAAACTAACTATTTTGTTTACCAAAGACAAATTTCATCAATTGCAGATGATCAAGCCACCAAAAAAAAAAAGGCCACTTCACTGCAATGCCTCCATCACAATTCAGATATATTGACATGCTAAAGAAAAATATGTTTCTAACATTGAAAACTTGCTAGTTTAGTGTTTGTTTTGTTGCCCAGTTTATTTTCAGTTCCAGACTTCACTTTATCAAAATTGATAGTTTAGACTTCCATAATCTAATTCAATTCTACAAACAAAATGAGAAAGATAATACATAAAAAAAGAGTTCATCCTTGCAATACCCGCAGCCATGTTAGGCTAACCTGCGCAACAAGACTGGAGGTGGACAGTACTTTCCACAATGCCATTGTACCAAGTCACAGCTACACTCTAATTAAGAACCAAGAAACAATGAGAATGGAGAAAGAGGTAATTTGCATTGTAGTGTTTGAATGAGGCAAGAATTTAATCCAATAAGAGAGATCAATTCTTGTTGCATTCTGTTTCAAACATGAATTGCTCTAAGGAAGTTTCTAATTGTTTAATACTAGACAAGAAACCAATTTCTTTTGAAGCTTTGTCTTCTGGCAAGTACCAATTTCTTGAAGAACTGAAAACATATATGAATCTATTCCTAGCAGACATGATTGCTAATTAACACAACTCTTCTCTTTCAATATGACTTGATAACCAAATTTTGCTACAAAGGTGAAATTCAACCACATAAAATGAGGTCTTCATTGATAGACATCAATTTTTTCAAAATAAAGGGAATCTACATTTCATAGACATAAGTTTGTCAGCATTTCTACTACACATTTGTTGAGTCCTAGCAGTCATGGAAGCAAAATGAATAATTAGCTACGTAATATACACCACAAAGAAGAATGTAATCAAAATAATGTTTATAAGAAATTAAATAATTATCTAAGAGCAACTTCAGATCAGAAAAGTTGCTGCTAATACAAATTGTACTGCGCTACCCTGTTTATCTTAGAATCAACACATGCTCCCAAGGACTGGGTTGGCTATGCAATTGTAGGCTTAATTGGAAAAGAAGCCCATATTGGAAAAGAAGCCCATCAACACCATGACCACTTGCATGCCATTTCTACCTTTAATGAGTGATACACTCACTACTAGTGAACAGCTTAGTATATATTAAAACAAGGAAAATAAGGCTAGGGTTTCTAAAATAATAGATTCCAAGAGATAAGTTCAGATTATGCCGATTAAGGTCTGTTTGAATTACCTGAAATTCGGCAATTAGGAAAATAATTGAAGAGTAACGTACCTTGCTCCATTAGGGCTTATTGAGTTCTACACTCGAGTCTATCGAAGAATTCCACACTCATTCTTTAATAAGGAAAAATTTTCATTACAACTCCAAAATCGTGTACAATAAGGGCCCTTTTTATAGCGATAAGGGGTCACTGCTGTGCGTGAAGCACAGCAGTGACTGTGGTGCCTCCATTTGAAATGTATTATGGTCTTATTTTTATGATTCAAACCGTCCATTTTGTAGGGTTTGTTAAATACTTCATGCCTACCAAAAATCATGTTAATCGGATATCAACGACTATATGATCGATAACCAAAAAAATAAATAATAAGTTTTATTTTGAGAAATAACATAAATAATATGCTATTCGATCATATAGTTGTTGATATCCGATTACATGATTTTTGGTAGGCATGAAGTACTCAACAAACCCTACAAAATGGACGGTTTGGATCATAAAAATAAGGTCATAACACACCTCAAATGGAGGCACTACAGGCACTGCTGTAGCACAGCAGTGACCCCTTATCCTTTTTATAGACACTAAAAACTATCTAAAAATTGCCACACCCAACATAGAAATCATAAGGACACGCATAGCACTTTCTGGTTGGTATGTCCAAACATGTGGAGGGAATGACAATTCTTGAAATATTTTTCATTTATGTGTATATCGTGCCAGAAAACTTTAATATGTTTTAACTTTAACCATATAACACCATTTTTAATAAAATTAATATTTTTGAATTTGTCTTTTCAAGATCTTTAAAACAAGATCCACATCAAATGCAAAATTCTATAAATAAAAAAAAAAAAAAGAAATATCTGTCCCATTTTGAAACTAATTTAAGGCAATAAGTATATCTATTTGTGCCATTTTTAAAATTGAAAGTAATTTAAAACTGCCCAGATAGGCATATTTGTTGCCATTTTTTTATTTTGAAAGTGGGCAAATGTAATTAAATTTGATTTTTCTGGAAAAGAGTGAGTACCTGCGGAGGAAAAAAGTCAATGCATATTTTGGCACCTTCCAATTGAGGACATAAGGATCAGAGATGAGAGTGAGCCATCTCTTGCATATGAACTTGAATCAGAAGAAAGTCTTCGGTGGTAACTGAATCAGGATTTGCTTGAGGAGGTTGTCATCGCTGATGACCTTTTCGGCGATGTTGATACTAACGTTGTTGTTTACAAAAGAAGAGAGGCGATAACGTTGACATCACCGTATCAGTGGTGGCAGCGTGTCAAGGGTTTCATCTGGATATTGATGTTGTATTATGTATATAGACGAGAATGGGGAAGGGGGCGATGAAGCATAAGTGGTATGGGATGTAACTTTGCTAGGTGTGTATTTGACCAAGCATGAATCCCCTTTAACTTCTTCTCCAAGGAAGCAAAGCACGTCGAACTCATAAGTCAGACATGACCGGCCAGGGTACATACGAAACATATCTAGAAAAGTTGATACACCAAATTCAAGGTCAACATGGTATTTCACAAACTACTTAGAATACTTGCTCTCCAACTCAAACGGGTGAAAATGACGAGAGCAACTTTTATAAAATTCAATTAATTGTAGATGATGACCTCTAGACTCCCCAAAATATAGTAGTTCCCTTGTGAGTTGGTGATTAAAGAAGACACCAATACTATATTTGTTATGTAAGCAAATGATACCCTAGAAAACATCCAAGTTCAAGTGTCCAAGGAACATATGGAAATTCAACAATCAAGGCCGCACCATTTTTTGGAATGGACTGCAAGTAATTTGCAGTGAAGAGACATAGACGGGTCAAATGTCAAGTCCATGGAACCTAAGAAGTTTTTGTCATCCCAATTACAAGGCCTAGGAATGATGGAAATTTCTTGGTGGTAGGGCTAACATAGTAACGAGTGTCATTATAATCCAAATTGAAGCAATAGGAATAGCAAAGCTACAAGCCATTCAGAGGCAGCTCAAGCCTATTTGAGGCCTAAGGCAAAAAAATCAAAATGAGGCTCTTTATAATTTCTTACACCATAATTATTATTTAAAATAGATTTTTCTCATTTTGTGAGATGCAAAATTACTAATTAAGTTTTTACATTCAAGTTCTTACAACACATCATTTTCAATTGATATTATGGCTAATCCAACTAATGTATCTTGTGACATGATTGTGGATATCACCCCATGTGAAGGGGGTGATTGTCTTCTCCATGAGAACACACCTTGGTCAACCATAAAGGCTACCAACCAAGTCAAGAATGAAGGCTGCCCAAGTCAAGAATGAAGGCTCTCCCACCTACCATTATGTGTATAAATGGAGAGGGTAAGAAATGGAGAGATGTGAGCAAACCGAGAGAACAAACCAAAGAGTGAGAGATGTGAGGTGGAGAGACCGTCTCTCTCGGTGTGAGCGAAGGAGACGGGAGAATGGCTGAGTGAGGAGAGTGTGAGCTCCTCCTCTATTATAATCTTTCTGTAATCTCTCTATTGGTATAGTGATAACCGGTTACTCTCCCGTGGACGTAGGCTTTAATGCCGAACCACGTTAAATATGGTGTCTCCTTCTGTGTGGGTGTGTTTTCTGCTTGCTATGATTTCTATAAGGTCTTGGACGGGATCCCAGATCCCAACAATTGGTATCAGAGCCTCGTCGGTGGCGTTTTTTTCGAAACTGCCCAGAAATTAAGTTGCTTGAAATCAGGTTTTGAGCATACTAGGAGCAATATCTCGACGAGAGGAGTCCAGAAATGCAAAGCAGACACCCAAAGGAGACTGGACGCGCCCTCACGCGCCATCTAAAGAAGGCGCGTGAGTCCTATTCTCAACACGCGCCTCCACGCTTCGTGTAGCCAGACGGCGCGTCGGCCCAGTCGCGCACACCCGTCCCACGCGCGGCGCAGGGAAGAAGGTGACTGGGGGAAGCGTGTGTACGCCACGCGCATGCCACGTCAGAGCCACGTGTCACCACGTCAGTAAGAAGGTCCACGCGGTTGCCACGTCATCAGCCAGGTCATCAACACGTGGCGGACATTTCAGTGACACGTGGCAGACATGTCAACGCTACATCAGCACGGTTGTGCCACGTCAGCTGCCACGTCAGCATCCAGAGGAGGGATCCAGTGCAACGCGGCACGGGTGTAGCCGCAGGATGAAGGATCCAGTGCTTCGCGGCTAAGGTGCAGCCGCAGATCTGAGGCGTACAAAATGTTTTTGCTTCATCTAAGCCATTTGGAGTCCGTTTCTGGCGATCCAATAGTGTTTTCCAACTATTTGGAGTATTTCGGACACATCCGTACGGTCAGATTTTGGAATCAGACTTTCTGTAAAAAGAAGGCAGATTAAAGTGATAGACGGCGTTAGGTGCAGTGGATGGAATATTCTGTTAGCACACAGAATATTCGCTAAACTTCTGAAAATTGCAATTTGGCTCAGAATTTTCAAAAAATTGTGGTGTGGCCCAACTTTTGGGAAAATATTTCAGTGAGGTCCCTGGAATTGCAGCGAAGGTTGGTCTCAACTAAACGGACTGTTCCAGACGCAACCGCGATGTCAAAATAGTGAAATTCTGAACGGTTTTGAAAGATTGTCAAACAAGGGAGTTTGTCATCTTCAATAGTCGAAGGAAGGTTGCCGGATATTGTGGAACGCTGCGGATTCACTGAAGAGATTAGAATGGGCAAATTCTGATCAGATTGGACAACCAGATACAGATTGAGATAGATCATTGAAGACCAGAGGAGATCAGGCTTGATCAAATGGCAAATCGAGGGAGATCAGGATTGGTCAGAGGGCGATTAGGAGAATTGCACATGATTATCTTAAGATCAACAATGTCTAGGAAAGTTCTGTCAAAAAGACACTGTCTAAGGAGACTGGTTCTTAAGTGGGACCGGTTGTGACCCCACCAGTCTTTCCTAGGAACTTTCCTGGTTGTTGATGTCATCGGAGGATCTGGTTCAATCAGAAGAGAAGACTATTCATCGACGGATAGATGATTTGGCAACGAGTACAGGCTCAGGGAAATATTGTGGCTGTTGGAGCTACTGTATACGAGTAGGTACTGATGGTATGTGGATATGTAGAACAATAGTTGCAGAGGAGCATACTAAGCACAGAAGCACAAATACAGACGTGCAGCAGTGCAAGGGTACGCTAGAGTGTCGTACAGAGGCGCGAGAAGAGTATGTAGCAGCGGGTTGTTGAAAGTTCACAGGAACTTCCAGACAAAGAAATTGAGACAGGTAAAACGCAAGAGTGCGTGCTAAGGAGTGGCAAGTCTTTTTCTATGGTAGTTTCTTGGGTTCCGTGGCAGCGAACGCACCTCTTAATGAAACAGAGTAGTTGCGGATCTCTCAGGCGAGCTCGAGCGCAGGAGGAGAGATGGAGCCACGATGAGCACTCAAGAATTATGGGTGCGAGCACTATGCAAGGAAGTGCATAGCTGACGATGCTTTGACAGATGGAGCTACTGTCAATCATCAATCTACTGGACAGCAAATCAGGGATTGCAAAGGCACAGACAACAAGCGTATGTGGAAACGCGCAGAGGTTGTTCAGAAGTGCAGAGGGCAAAAGCTGATAGTTCAGAGGAAAAGCTCCGAGCAAAGAAGACAGAGGACGTTGATGGGATACACAACGAGTTGTCTATTGCTCCAATGACTTGTCCTGCGAGATAAGGCATGATAGTCAAGGGCATCCCAGCAGGGGGTGCAAGACATCCAATCAGGGGGTGTCGGATATCTTGGTTACACAAGTTCAAGCATAGCAGGTGAAGACATCCGAGACATGAAGCGTGGAAGAGATCTATGGGAGATAGGAGCAGAGGCTCTCTTCAAATCAGAGAGTGGTGTGAGTTGAGTTGAGGATGTAGGATTCCCTCCTCCTCTTGTATCTCTGGTGTGTTATCTCTAGCTTCAGGGGGTGCAGACGTCTCAGTGAAGAGATGAAGACTATGTTGAATTTGAGCGTGACAAGATTAGCAGCAGTGTGTGCAGTGGATCACCTCACATGGGTTGAGGGGGTGATTTGTGGATATCACCCCATGTGAAGGGGGTGATTGTCTTCTTCATGAGAACACACCTTGGTCAACCATGGAGGCTACCAATCATGGAGGCTACCAACCAAGTCAAGAA
>JAPPVO010004165.1:0-24122 GCA_030407325.1 Camellia japonica | reverse complement strand
ACAGGGAAATAACATCAGTACCTCGGGAACGGGAAGGAGGAGGCCCTCTCATCCTCTTCTGTGGGATAACCTCTGCACCATCATCACCATCCGAATCAGAGCTGTCATCCTCCGGATCCCCCTCGCCTCGCCTCGCCTCCGCTCCCGGAACCAAGACCGGAGCCTCCTCCCCAGGAGATGTCTCTGACACACATCTGCGACCTCCTCCTCCTCATCCTCGACAATGGGTGCCCTGCGTCTGCGTGACGACCCTGCTCCTCGAGCTCCTCGGTAAGGCCTGGATGGCCCAGCTCCTCGCGGCCCAGTACCTCGAGTAGGTCTACCACCTCGACCCTCTGAGAAGGCCCGGATGGCCCGCCTCGTGTCCGAGCATATACGGGAGGCATCTGAAAATGAAAAGTGCAATACATCAGTTCAAACATAAAAAGCAGGTGCAAGTACAGTATGTGAGTGGGGTGTGTGCCAGATGTGTTCTACACAGCCTATCAGTGCAGCAGAATGCTCAAAACCACAGCATGTTAACAGAAATATGATAAATGCAAGAGAGATGAAGGGTACCTGGAAGCCCATGATGGACATCTGTGCCTCTCTATACGCAGGACCATCCCCTCAAGTGAGGCCACCACCCCCCGAGCATCTGGTCTATGTACTCCCGAGGTGGCTGCAGACACAAGCTCAACTCATCAATAAATAAGCAACTGCCAAAATGTCTGTGTGATAAATGAAAAATGGTAGAACATACCGGTGGTGAGTCAGGATCACTGACATATCTGTGACCAGGCATCGGAGGCTCCATAGGGATCGGAATCGGAGAAGTAGTCCATACTGCCAACTCGTCAACTCAGTCGGCATATCTGGCCATCCAGGATGATCGAGAGTCGGAGGGATCAGAGGAATCGAACTGCCTCTATCTCTAGATGCACCAGCCCTGCTAGAAGAGGGATGTCTCAGCATGGGCACGACTCGAAGATGGTGCGCCAGTGGGCCTCAGTGGTGGAGCCCGTACTCCCGTCAAGGGGGACATCAGATATATGCGGCGGTAGGTGGCGTAGTTCCCCTCAATAAGATGTAATAAAGCATCGGTGCCCTGATGTCCCTAGTGACCTCCTCAGTAGATAGCCTGTCGGCAGTCCGCATAGTGGGTGGAGGCACAGCAGGAGGGTCCTGAGACTCATACCCCACACCTGACGCTGAAAGCGTTCCCCCAGGAACCAAGCCCTGCCGACTGGTCCCTCGAGCAGGAACCTATACTGGGAACTAGTCGACCCTCCGGGGTACTGATTCTCGAGATCGTCGCCAAAGACTGCCCAGGGTTGCCAGGTGATCTGCGGATAACCAGTGTACAAATCAATCAGAAATCAGGAATGTACAAAGCATATCAAAGATGAAAATGAAAGGAACTGAGAGTTCTGAAATACCTCTGTCGCGCACGGTGTTGAAGTACTGTCGCAG
Source organism: Camellia japonica (assembly GCA_030407325.1). NCBI lineage: Eukaryota > Viridiplantae > Streptophyta > Magnoliopsida > Ericales > Theaceae > Camellia > Camellia japonica. The sequence goes on along the minus strand of JAPPVO010004165.1, from coordinate 22,670 downwards.
AGAGAAGAGAGTCTCTCGAGGCTCGATAGGTGCTCGCCCTCAAACATCAATGAAAACGGAGTCATAGGAGGTCCTGCCACCTCCATCTCCGGGGCTAATGTGGGGAAATATGCATATACCCATAGCTGAGAAAAACAGTGCGGAATGTGAATACAAAGTGCTAAAGGCAAAATACAGAATGCAAAGTGCGCCGTGTGTGCAGTGAATAAGTAATGAGGAGCAAAAATGTGAATCAAGAGGACAGAATGTACCTCCCAAGCTCTCCAGTAGCCGCCAAGTAAGTCCCCCCGCCCACGAGAGACTGCACTCATATAACAATAAAGGGTAGCCTGGCAGCGCCGCCCCAATCATACTGATTGACCTGTGATAGGTCCACTAGGGCACTCAAGAGATACAACCCGACCATGTTCCCTCTATCAGCAAACAAAGTAGTGCCGAAGAGGAACATGAGGAAACCACGGGATATACTGCTCGACCTCCTCGGGAGACTCAGGCTCCATCTGTGGCCGCCGGAAATGGGAAGAGAGAACCAAGTATACCGGACTCTCCCGGAAGCTCTGTCTACAGGTGGGCGAGCCCCCAATAGATGAATCCAAGCAGTCCCACTCACTCATATCCTCGTCGTAGGGAATGGGTCCACCGCCTACGTCTAGGCCGGTGAGTACAGCGAAGTCCAGTGGGGTCATAGTCATATCCCGGTGGCAGAGAAATGGAAAGAATTGGTGGTGTCCCACCATCTCTCCGCCAGAGCAGCAAACAATGTCCTACTGATAAGACAGTGAGATAACCCCCTGCAGAATGGTCCGAATCCTGCAAAGTCAACCAAGTCTCGGACAGCTTCCGGAAGCTCAGCATACCACTCCCTCGCGGCAGTGGAGCCATATCCTCGTACTGTGTGAGAGCCAGCCTGCATTTAGAATGAATGCATGTATCAGCAAATGAAGTGAATGAGCTGTGTGCAAATGAAGTGAATGAGCTGTGTGTAAATTTGTTATTTGGGCTGCGTGTTCAAATTTCAGAAAAAAATCTGTGGGCTGTGTGTTCACGTCAAATCTGGGCTGTGTGTTCAGTAAATCAGAGTTTGGGACTGTGTGTTCTACTCTTAATCAGTGGGCTGTGTGTTCACTTCAAATCTGGGCTGTGTGTTCAGTAAATCAGAGTTTGGAACTGTGTGTTCTACTCTTAATCAGTGAGCTGTGTGTTCACGTAAATCTGGGCTGTGTGTTCAGTAAATCAGAGTTTGGGACTGTGTGTTCTACTCTTAATCAGTGGGCTGTGTGTTCACGTCAAATCTGGGCTGTGTGTTCAGTAAATCAGAGTTTGGGACTGTGTGTTCTACTCTTAAATCAGTGGGCTGTGTGTTCACGTCAAATCTGGGCTGTGTGTTCAGTAAATCAGAGTTTGGGACTGTGTGTTCTACTCTTAATCAGTGGGCTGTGTGTTCACGTCAAATCTGGGCTGTGTGTTCAGTAAATCAGAGTTTGGGACTGTGTGTTCTACTCTTAATCAGTGGGCTGTGTGTTCAGTAAATCTATGTTTTGGGCTGTGTGTTTCAAGCGTAATCAGTCTGGGCTACGTGTTCAGTAAATCTATGTTTTGGACTGTGTGTTCAAGCGTAATCAGTGTGGGCTGTGTGTTCACGTCAAATCTGGACTGTGTTTTCAAAAAATCAGAGTTTGGGACTGTGTGTTCTACTCGCAGTCGGTGAGCCGTGTGTTCGACAATTCAAGTGTTTTAACTACGTGTTCAGAGTGCAAACAAAATACTATGTCATAAGCTATAACTGTGTGTCTAAGCATGGCAAAGGTACAAAATGCACGAAAATCACAGAGAATGAAGTAAAATACCTCTCGTGCCTCGTGAGAGAGGTGCTGCTCGCTGGCTCTCGCAAAAGAAGATCCCCGGGTACCCGATCGTTGAAATCGGTGAAATGACGGAAAACTGCCCGCGGAAGCCTATGTGCCGGCGGAGCGTATCGATCGGGAATGAAAGGCCGGACCCTCGGGGGCAATGCCATAATGTCAAAATCATCTCCGCACCCGGAGGACCTCCACCGTAAGGAAAATGGCCTGCCATTTCGAGAAATCTGCAAAAAGGAGTAAAAATGAGTAAAAATGAGCCAAAATTGGAAAAAGTCAACAAAAGTCAACTCCCGGGAAATAAAAAGTCAACAAAAGTCAACTCCGAGAAAATATTCCAAATATTGAGACAAACTTACCTCAGGTGGTGAAAATGAGAAGAGAAGCTCCGAAATCAAATTTTAGTCGGCTCAAAGTGCTTAAATCTGAAGGATTTCGCGAAAACAACTTGCGTGGAAGGCCGAGGGGCGCGTATAAAATGCAGATCTGAAAGAGAGAATGGCTTGGGAAGCAAGAGGAGAGAATTTCACACTTGGGGGAGTGATTTCGGATTGAATGGAGGTGTGTATATATAGAAATCTTCAAAATGACCAAAATGCCCCTGCTTTTGGCAGGTGGCCGGCCGGCCACCTTTTCTGGCTGGCCGGCCATTTGCTTTTCCTCCCCTGGCCGATGGCCTCTCCTAGGGCAAGAGCTGGCCGACCATGGTCCCCCCCCTCCCCTACCTCTCTGCAAATTTTGAGGAGATCGGAGTTCCCGGGACCTGAAAAAGTTTAAGAAAAGTGCACTTTCTGGCGCCGAATTGCTCCACCGGAACTTCAATTGCAATTTCTGACATGTGTCTCATCATTATTCATCAAAATCAGAGTGTATCCTTTTTAAACATGTTGTGACCTCTCCGGGAGGTGAATAGAGGCCGCGATCGAGTTGCCGTCGCCGAAATGCGCGTTTCCCAGCTCGTTGTTGCGCAACAAACGGGCATTCTGATTTGTGCTCGTTTTGCATTATTTGGCTCATAATTTGCATTCTCATGAATGTTTTGCATTGTCATGTGTGATTTCTTGGTGTACAATACTTTTATGCTTGAGCATGCGTTGTCACGCATTATCTTTTCTCGCATTGCGATGCGTTCACCCGCCGACACTGCGTGTGTCAGACTTTTGGAATTACAGGAATCACATTGAATATATGTTGTTATCATATTGTTCTTGTTGAATTTCTCTATTTTGCAGGCACGATATTGTATGTACGGTTCATTTGAGGCTGGTGCGACCAGACGAATCGCGCAGGTATCGTATCTTCTCCGTGTGAGACGCGACGAGAATTGAATAATTCTCCGCATTCCTAACTGCATGAAATGTAGTCGTTGCTTTGCATTCTTGCTTAAAATTGTTGCATCTATTTGTCAATACTTGCTTCATTACAGCTTGCTGCACTTGCATGATCACCCGCCGCTTTGCATTTTGCCCCTTGCCTGCGGGCACGCCTGCGGGCACACATCTCTGTTTATCTTGTATGATTGTCTAAGTCTTCGGCCTTGTCAAAAATGGGTCGTCTCTAGGCTTTGACATTCACTCTCGTCACTTCTTGACTTCCGAGTTCTGTCAAAGAGGGGCAACTGTAGACACCCACTTTTTGACCAACCTTAAGACTCAGACGTCACCGTTTGAGCGCTCGGTGATGTTGCATATTGTGCTCATTCAGAAGTCTCAGAGTCGCGGCCGTGCGCCCTGCCTCCGGACTTCCGAATCCTCTTCTGTGCCTTGCCTCGGTTTGCGAACCAAACTCGGTTTTTCTCTGTTTTCTTCCTGAGGAGAGGGAGAGGTCTAGAAGATCATCTCTCAGTGGCCGTGCGCTACTTTTTGTGGCCGTAGGCCATTTTGCCCATTTCGGAGCCCGGTTCCCGGTTTTCGGAGCCGTCAGGCCGTGTGCCTCGGTTCGGGACCGCCCAACCATCTCCGATTCCTCCGGTTCTTGGAAGTGCCTCTTTTTATCATACGAGGGACACTAGGGTCTCAGATACCCACTTCGTGGCCAAACACCACTTTCGGTGCTTAACGGCCGGTTTTCGGCCCCGAACCTCGCGGTTTGGCCCCGAGCATTCGTTTCGCATCGATTTTTGTTCATTCTTAGCAGGTACCTCTGTTTTGTCATACCGAGGGACACTGGTGCCTTCAGATACCCACTTCATGGCCGAACACCACTTTCGGTGCTTACAGCCGGTTTTCGGGTCCCGAACCTCGCGGTTTGAGCCCCGAGCTTTCATTTTGCATCAGTTTTTGTTCAATTTTGGCAAGTACCTCTGTTTTAGCATCAGGAAGATCACTGGAGGGTGGGAGGCTAGCAATTATCTCAGATAACCAGTTATGCTCTTCCGGCGCCCGTTTTGCTCACTTCCGGGCTAATGTTGAACACCCTAGGCCCATTTTCTTCCAACCACAACTACATATTTGTGATGAGGGCACATGGGAGGACACCAAAAAGTGGTGGTCGGCCAGTAATTGTTTTTCATTTTTGAGCCTCTCTTTCAAGTTCAATGTTGTGACTCCTGTTTCAGAGTTGCCAAATTCCAACCTTGGAACCTTGTTCTACACACCTGGGAGGACACCAAGGTATGGTGGTCGGCCAGCAATTCTTGACTTCATTTTTGGCCATGGCCGGCCGGCCAGAGGGAGTGGCTGGCCGACCAGTTGGGGTGGCCGGCCGGCCACCTTCAAGAAAGGTACCTGGCCGGCTGCTTTCTCCTTTTGAACCCTTTACAGCTGTCCAGCTGTTTTTCAAAATATCCCTGTCCTCGGGGGATATTTTGGGAGGGAAAGCTTGGATGCATTTCCCTCCCCTTTTACACCCTTTTTTGATCCATTTAAGGGGCTGGACAGCTCCTTTGTTAGGGTTAGAAAAATTCTTCTCAAGACTTGATCTCCATTTGGCTCCATCTCCATCTCCAAAACCTCCAAAATCTTCAAGTTTAGGGCCTTTTGTTCATCATCTCCTAGCACCACCACACCACTTCATTTCCAGCAGCAAGGAGGAGTTCTTGGGAGGTTTAGAAGCAACTTTCATCAAGCAAAGAGGTAGCAAAAGTCTTGTCTTCAAGGGTAAATCTCAAATCCCTCTTTTATACCATTTTCTTGCTTCCTTTCTTAACCCTATTTCCATATTGTGTTGAGCTTCGACCCCTACTGAAAGTGGTCCCCTTTTGAGCTCATTTTGATCTTTGATTAAGGGCTCAACCTGTTTGAGCCCTCTATGGCACACTTGCTTCAATAGCATCTTCTATGTCAATATTTTGCATGCTTTGTTGGGATTATGAGTGATCCATTTTCGAGCCTGATATAAACTGTGAGTGGGCCTATTTTGAGCCCCTCTTCAACTTTGAAGAAGGGATCAACCATGTTTGGCCCCTCTATCATGCACTTTCCTTGTAATTCTCCATATTTACCGTAAACTTGCATGATTTATTTGGCCTGTTTGTGATCTGATTTGGAGCATCTCATGAACTGATTTTGTGCCTATTTTGAGCCCCTCTCCAACATTGAAGAAGGGCTCAACCTTGTTCTCATGCTCTGCAACCGCTTGCTTTGAATTCATGTTCTACTCTTACTCTTGCATGCTATTTTTAGTTCATGAGTGATCTGTTTTCGAGCATACAATATACTGTTAGTGGGCCTATTTTGAACCCCTCTTAAACATTGAAGAAGGGCTCAACCATGTTTGGTAACTCTATCTTACACTTGCTTCACAATTCCTCCAATTTACCGTAAAATTGCATGCCTTTTTAAGCTTATCTAGCTTCTGATTTGAGCTTTCATCAGGCTAGGAAAGAGCCTTATTTTGGCCTTATTGTCATGTTTTGTTAAGGGTATTAGGCTATTTGGTGAATGATTTTGGTACTTCATGTTATACCCCCTTTGGTCCCTTATTTTTTCATATCTTGCTAGCTCACCATGCTTCTGTTTTTGAGCCTTCATCAGGCTTAGAAAGTGTCTTAAAATGACCCATTCTTCATGTTTTGTTAAGGGTCTTAGGCCATTTGGTGCATGCTTTTGGTACCTCATGTTATAGCCTTTGTTGGCTCATTATTTTGCATGCTATGTTTAGCATATCTACATACTGAATTGGGGATGTAATCTACTGTAAATGTGCATATTTTTGGTTCCTCTTTAATGTTGTAGAACTGCATTTTTTAGTTTGAGCATTGTATATACTACTTGCTTTGTTATTCTCCTCTTTTCCCCCATTTTTGCATGTTATTTTTGCCATACTTGTGATCATTTTTTGGCCATACTTTGTACTGAAAAAATGCTAGTTTAGGGGCTGCCTTGCTACTGTTTTACATGTTATGTCCATATTGTGCATGTTTAGTAGGGCTGTAGGCCATTTCGGGTGCATAACATTGCATTTCGGACATCGGGTGTAATTTTGCTATAATTCGGGGACTGTTTTAGCATCATTTTGGCTGCTGAAATTTGCATTTCCATATGCCATATGCCACGTCTCATTTCGCATGTCATTCTGTGCTTTAATGCATCGCCTCGGTTTGCGCGCCCGTGGGCACGCATTTCGAGGCACTTCGTTTTTATCCGACGGCCTCCCGTGTGAGAGTGGCTGAGGTCCTCTCATGTTGGTATAAGTCCATTCTGCATTCTGTATGCCATTTTCGCATCCTTGCATTCCGTATGCCATTTTCTCACGGGCACGCACTTCGAGGCATTTCATTTTAACCTCATTATATATCATCTCCATGTCATTTGCATTCTGTATGCATCGCCTCAGTTTGCGCGCCCGCGGGCACGCATTTCGAGACACTTCACTTTTATCCGACGGCCTCTTATGTGAGTGCGGCTGAGGTCCGCTCATGTTAGTGTAAGTCCATTTGCATTGCGTATGCCATTTCATACCTTAGGATCATCGTCTCGGTTTGCGCGTCCGCATGCACGCATTCCGAGACACCTCATTTCATAGCATTGTGCATGCTAGGATTGTATATTAGCTACATTTCACGCATATCACGCATATTGCATCGTGTTCGGGATAAGAGTTAGCCCGGGCACGGGAAACGAGGCACGTTTCGTATTCTGAGTGACGGAACGGGTCTCAATTCCCAAGTCACCGACACTCCGGATTACCCATGATGGAGTTAGGTTTTTGTTGTAGCATTCATCTTCATTGCACCCTATATTGAGTTGTGCGATCCGATTCCTCGGCCATCATGCATCAATATGCGTGATTGGTGGCACGAGAATCGAGGCATGCATATATTTGCGAAATACATTGCTATGCCCTTTTCCTGCTCTCTGTTGCAGCAAAAATAGAGAATTAGCAACTTTTCGGAGTCGGGCACGCACTTCGAGAAACATTGCGAACAGAGGCTAAATTGGGCATCCCAGTGGATTTTTGCGCAAAGGCAGGCCAACATACATCATTTCATTATCCGGAACGAAGCGAGGCAGCTCCTGGCTTGCAAGCCAATTTTAAAGCTTTCTTAGTTTAATTTGTTAATTAATTAGAAATATGTATATTATTCAGACTGTATTATTCTTTTATTCGGATTGTATTATTTATTCGGACCCTCTGCGCGAGGGCAAAACTGTAATAAGTGTGGGTGAGTGTGATGTATGTCTTCCAACCCCACGTCTTTCTTCCCTTTTATTTACCCGCTTATGATGGTTAGATATAGGGCATATTTCAATTAGCATACAGTATAACAGCATGTTTGCATCATTCATCTGTTTTGCATGCACCGGGCTCGGCGCACCATACAAACTGCATTTGTATTTCGATTCCAAATTGAATACGTGCTAGTTGTAGCATTTCATATACCATGTTTAGAATAGCCGAGCCTGCTATAGTTGCATTTTTGCATGTGTTGCATTAGGCATTTCTGTATAATTAGGATCATGCATGATTTCTAATAAATTTTCTGTTTTGGCTTGGAGTACTCGGTAAGTACTTATGCTTTAGCATCCTTGCATGCGTGTGAGTGTTGCCATGATAGCATGCTTACCATGAGGCTATGTGCTTATGTCATATTACTGCCTTGAATGCCTGTGGGTGGAGGTTGAGTTACTTGAATTGGGACAATTCATAAACTGTTTGTTTTAAGCCCACTAGATAGTGGCAAAATCATCTTTTCTAAGCCCACCTGAGGGTGGCAAATCCGCGTCTTAGCCTACCTGCAGGTAGCACCATCAAACCATTTTCAAACAAACAAACATGAAATGTTTTGTTCCAATTCAGGCGGCCCAGTCTATACTTGTTTGCTGCGAGCATCACATAGTAACCTAGGCTAATAACCGGAATAAGAGCATACAATGTTTTCAAAATAAGATATCATGGTTAGTAGAGGCCGGTCTTTGACCGAGCGAGCGGGGGTGCTCACGATGTGACCTTCCCCAATCGTACCCAAGTTCCCGAGCCAACTTTGGTGATGACGGACACGTGGCCTTTGGCACTGAGTCAGGGTTTCCTAAATTTCCCATTTAAAAAACATTTAGGTGGCGACTCTGTATCTGGCAAAGCAGTCCATGTTTGACACTTCTTTCAAAAATCTGTTTTTCTCAAAACGATTTGCCGGATTTGGACTCTTTGGTTCAAAGATTAAGAACCGTGACATTTGAGTCCTTGAACTGTAGTGACCCCAATATGAACAGAACGGGACTTAACCCTCCCGGGGCGTTCGGGGACGTCTACACATCTGAGCCCTGGGATTTGAGGGAACGAATTAACCATCATTTTGTTGAGTTCACTGACCCTTTAGAATTTCCTTCTTACGCTCGAAGTTCAGTGGTCTACCCCTACGTGCCCATTGACCATCGACGTAGTTTGGAGGAGAATCTGCTTGTAGCATGGTACACATCTTCCATGTCTACAAAGATAATGCATGCTACCCGGCACCTAGAAGAAGCACAAGGGTACAACCCATCATTTTTAGCCAAAAAGGCGAAGATTTGTTCTTCTGACTGGCTTGATTATATTAATGCTTTTGTTCCTTCCACCCCCATGCCATCTCCCATAATAGAAGCATCCACACCTTCTTCTCCATCTTCTGAAGCAGAAGCATCTATACCTTCTCCTCCACCAACTCTTTGCTGGACAGAAAAACTGAGGCTTGCACTCCCCATGAATGAAGTCTTTTCACCTTACAAACCTTCATCATTTCCTACTCCAGTTGAGCGAAAACAAGCTCAACTTCTGCTTGCAGCTTTCTCTCACTTGCCTTTCAATGTTCTTGAGGACGCAGTCCCTTTCAAGAACTTTCAATGGGCTTGTGATATTCTGACTAGCAGCCATGTCCTTAATCCCCTTGCCCAAGCAGAACTTCACATGTTCCTGGACCAACTTCCATTGCTCCTTTACTGGCATCGAAATTCTAAGGCTACTACGCAATCCTTAGACCAACTTTCATCTCTTCGAATTCATGCCCAGTACGAAGCAGAGAACTTTATCGAAGAATTCGATGATTTCAAGAATAAAGATTCTACGTATTGGGATGATTTGGTCATAGACGAAATGGAGCAAAAATTGAGAGAGGAAGCCTTCGAAATAAAGGCTGAAGAGCTCTACTACGAAGTGAGAGCACATCAACTCATGCGGCCAACATTAGAAGAAATAGAGGATATAATAAAGAAAGAACAAAATTTCATTGGTCATTGTTGGATCAAATTTCATGATCTTGTTATTTATTCTATTCCTTATTTTTATGAGCTTGAGTTTGTACCTAGATAGGGTTACTTGATGTAATTGCCTTGGCTTAAATACAGACAAAGTTTTCCTGTATTTGACATTGTTTAACTCTGTTTCCTTTTGTTTTTTTAAAACCCAATTCAGAGCTTCGAATTGAACAATCTCACCCTTCGAATCTGGACTCAATTGTTTTTAATGAAACACTAAAAAGAACCAGCATGTCTTTTTCCAATTTATGGAGTAAAGTTGACAATTCTGGCTGATATCATCTGGAATTAGTGTTTCAAATTTAACAACTTTACCCTTCAAAACTTAACTATAACCAATACATGGTCATGGTTGATATAGTCAATCAATTTTAAATTGACCACTTCTGCTTCGAAAGAGCAGTCCATGCTGTCCTTCTTATAAAAACCAATGATTGGTTTTGATGTTTAGAATAGCAATTCTCCTTAAAGAATCCTAAGTTTTGCTTCGAAGGCCATTATTTTCATTAATACCCTCAAACAGGTCTTCAAACCCTTTGAAGTAGACCAATACTCGAGCATTCTAGTATCTTTAAGTATGTAGTATGCTTCGAAGCCGGCTTCTGTTTCGAAGCCGTTGTATTCTGGCTTTTGGTGCCAAAATGTGGCTTCGAAGCCAAATGTTTTACTTCGAAGTTGACTTTAGTATTTGGGCTGTGTTTTTTCCCTCCAAAAGTATCAATATTGAAGGAAACTCTTCGTATTCGTACTTTTAGTACTGAACGACTTACGCAATATACTTTTCAGACACAAAGCTTTAAACCCTTTTGTTTCGCGTTCTAGAATTACTTAAGCTCTTAGAATACAAACCCTCATCAGTCTCCCACTTCCCTCTTATTCCCCTCTTCAACTTCTGAAAAGCGTACTACCAATGGCTTCTTCTTCACCAAAAGTGCCAATCATAGAGCGTGTGAGCTCATCTGTGGCCTTAAAAAGGTTTATTGATGCAGAATGTGAGAAGTACAAGGCTGGGGAGGAAAGCGCTATCGATGGGCGTATCTTTGTTCCTCGTCGCCATATGCAACAAGACTACGTGCTCGGGCCCATATTCAAGAGGATCTTTACTGAGCTTCCCGCCCTGTATCCACGTCTAGAGACACTGGAGACAGGAATAGGATCCATGTCTTGGTCTTCATCCCCAGCCTGGAACTCATGAGGCAATATGTGTACCATATTGACTGATACTGGAGGAAATGAGCCAAATTGGATGGCTGGCTGTACCTTCTTCCCCTCTTGGCTACCTTGCTTGGTGTCTTCAGCAGCATCCTCCATGCTGCACTCTGGCACTTCATTGATAACTGATCCCTTCGAAGGATCTTTCTCAACTGGTTCTTCAGTCAGAAATATTTGTTCAGCCATGAAGGCTTCGAACATTTCTTCTTCTACCATTTCCTTCTTTTGGCTCATGCCAATCTCTTCTTCTGTTTCGCTGTCACTTTCCATCAGGGCCTTCTCCAACCCTGCCAAACTAGACTTCTCTCTGGCCTTTAGTTCAGAATGAACCTGGGCCAACTGTTCTCTGCTACAAACCACTTTGCTTTGTAGAGTCGGTTTTGGAGTATGGTCTGACTTCGAGGTCTTCTTTCCTTCTGTCTTAACCAGTGAAGAACTCTCTCCACTTTCTTTCAAATCTTGCTGGTACTGGGTGTACCTGCGCTGAATTTTCCTCCTTTGTGATCTGGAAATGACTGGAACCATATATGGTTCATTTATCTTTGGATGTTTCAGCAATACCCAGTTGTTCGGAGCCAGCAAAGGAGGCTTGACCATCCTGCCTTGGTTTCCAACATCCCTTTGGGCAGGCACCTCCCTAGGCTTGTTCTGTATTACAAACCAATCTGGGACCCCAGGTACCCACGAACTTGCTGACTCAGAAGTGGAACTGCTTTTTTCAACCTTCGACCATCTTCGAAGCTGGCTGTGAAAGTAAGTGCTTGAATCTGGTCTCAAGTTTCGAGCCTGATTCTGGCCTTCGATGGAGGTGGCCACTTTCTGCTCTTCGTGAGGTTGGTCTAGGGGGCCAATCTCTGGCTTTAGTCCCATAACCTGAACTCCTCTCCAATCTTCTTTCAGAATGGCTGCTCTCTATTCTGTAGTAGTTAGGTGGCCTAGACTCATACAAGGGCCTCTTGCCTTTATCACGCATTCTGTCTACTGCAGGCTCAACCACTAATGGTCGCTGCCTATCACTAGCCGGATACGGCCATTTGTTATAAGCATTGGTTGACTTAGGGCGTCTCTGAACATCCCTATAGTATTGCTTCCCATCAATTGAAAGCCCCTTCAACCATTTGTAGCTCAGTCTGCATCTGGGACACATCCTCTGCATTACAGCTGCTTCCAGGGAATCGTCATCCAGTGCTTCTTCATCAGAGTGTTCTTTCTGATGTGAGAAACCTTGTCCAATAACTGGTGGGTTTCTAGTATCCTTTTTGGCAGTTGTCTGGTTGGCAATATGCATTTGCACATTGACCTCTTCTAATTCCTGCAGAGATAAATTCTGAAAGTTTGGTACAACCACATTAGCTGCGCTTTCTCCAACTTCTGGAAACGGGTTACTGTCAATCCCCATGGCCTTTTCTGTTTTGGCTGGGAACTTCAAACTTCCTTTCCGAATTTGCTCTTGGATCCTGTCTCGAAAACAATGCAGTTTTTAGTCGAGTGAGACCAAGAGTTATGCCATTTACAGTATACTTTTCCTTTAAGTTCATCTGGAGATGGCAGTTTTACTCCTTTTGGTAACTTAAGGAAATTGGCTGCAAGCAAATGATCAAAAATGTCATCTGCTTTTGTTAGGTCGAAAGAGTACTTTCTGTGAAAGTCTTTCTTTTAAACTGCTGGTCGATGGTTGTATCCTTATGAATTAATGCTTCACAGATTACAGGTTCTTTGCCCACAATCTCTGCTGCATCGATCTCATAATTTGGATCTCTATAATATGTCTTGTACGAGGCATTATTTCGATCTTGTTCCTCCTCTAGTAATGCTTCATATCGAGACACCTTATAGGTTAGTTCGACCAAATCCCTGAATTCAGTTGAGTCAAACTTCTTTCGAAGCCTGAACTCTAAACCATTTTGAGCCAATCTTACGAATTCTGGCTCTAGTAGGATGACTCTACATTTATTTCGAGCCCTTTTAAATCTGGCAATAAACTGAGTAGCCTTTTCTTCAGGCCTTTGACTCAATCTTGCCAAGTCTGCCATGGAAACCTCTGGCTCCGATTGGAAGAATTGGGCATGAAATGCCTCTTCCATTTGTTGCCAAGTTTGAATGGAGCCAGGTGTAAGGTTGATGTACCATACAAATGCTCCCCCAGTTAGAGAATTTGAAAACAATCTCAGTTTCATATAGTCATGATTAGTGAATTCACCGCATTGAGCAGCAAATCTAGCAATATGCTCTACTGTTGACTGATTTCCAGTTCCATAGAAGAGGTAAAATCTGGTATTCTGAACCCTCTTGGGTATTCATGTACCCTATCCACCCATTCTGGGTATGGTTTTCTGTATACAGGAGTCTGGACCCCACGAGCCATCGGTCCACATCTCCCTAACAATATCAGCAATTTGGTCCGAGACCATATTTTGTGCCTGCTGAACCACTACTGGAGGGACAAACACAGGATTTGGTGGACAACCTTGTGCTTGTGGTCCTCTTGGTCCATAAGGTGGTACATTTGGGACTGGTTGCCCCTGTGGTGCAGGTTGCTGTTGGGGGTATGGGTAACCCCTTTGAGCCTATCCTGCAAAAGGACCTGCGAAAGGTGCTGGAACAGGTGTTGTGTCCCTTCCATTTGTGGGAAAACCCTCCAACCCCCCGAGTATAAATTCGAATAAGGGATTATTATACCCCCTAGTGCCAGGTATGGCTTCGAACATGGGATTTGTAACCATTCTTATGCCAGTTTCTTGTACTTGGCCAGATCTACCAACTTGTGTGGCTTCACTGTTAAATACTGAGGCATTTTGGCCTACTATAGGCCTCGAAATGGGTTCATACCAAGACTGAGGTGATGGTCTTTCATAGTTCTGAGTACTAGTTTGACCATTAGGCTGTCCATTAACTTGCATAGGCTGTTTATCTCTAGCCAATCTTTGCTGAGGGACATTTAAAACTCCCTCTGTGTGTCTTGTGTTTGTTGGTTGGTGGTTATTCATTCGATCCAAAAAGGATGTCGCCCACCTTTCCATTGTGTTCATTAATTGTTGTCCCATAGCATCTACTAAGCCATCCCATGGATTTGTTGGCTGGGTAGATGGAACAGTGGATGGTCCAATTCCTTGGTTTCGTCCAATATTATGAACGTATGGTTCTTGTCCCGAAGTACTGGTCTGTTCGACCATAGGTTCGGATAATATGGGAGTTTCCACAGGATGTGTTACCACATTATCCTCTGGATTAGGTATCTCTACCTCTCCTTCTATGCCTTCTTCCAGACGTTCATTTCTCCTTGTCGTCTTCGTCTAGCCATTTTAACAGGTCCCACTGGCGTGCCAAAAATATATGTTGGCTTTTTGGCTTTTCAAAGGGTATTTTTGTAAATGCGAGCGTGCCAGTAAGGATCAATCAGTCCTTACAGAAATTATAATTGCCAACCAATTATCAGACGATTGTGTTTTAGTTCTTTTAGCCTCAATGAAGAGGACTTTTACTGGTGGCTTGACTTAGGAGAAATTAAGAGAAATAACAGTTAATATGAAGAACAATCGAAGTATTTCATTAACATGAACACTTACAATGGTCCAAACTCGGCCTCGAAGAGGTTTATATAGCAACAGTCTACTTGAATCTACTTGAAACTACTCCTATGAATCGAAGTGCAGTGCAGGTATTTAAAGTGCAGGAAATTAAAGTACAGGAAATGTAAAACTGGAAAAGAAAATATGAAGTAAAGATTGGTTTGTATGATCTGAGTCTGGGGCTTTTTTCTGGGGACCTCCTTGCTATTTATCTCCTCAAGGATGACCATCGAACTGCACTTCAAACTGTCGAACCGCTCCTCCATGATTGCTGATCATGCTGCCTTAGAAGTAGTTCCACTACGCCTTTTCTTGCAGTTGAACTTCCCTCTTGTATTTGAATTTGAATATGAGCAACCGTTGAAGCCACGTCATCTTGTATCTCTTTATTGATCCTGTGCTATTCAGATCACGTTAGAACCAATCTTCACTGCCACGTGTACGATCAAGATCGAGGACTTGAGTAGTCTCCCCATACTATCCTTGCTTTGCCACGTGTCGAACTGTAATTGGCTTTTACAAAATATGTAGCCAACACTATTACTTATATAAATATATATATATATATATATTTATTATATAATTTAAATAAAGATCAACGAGTCGAACTTATGTGAGCTCGAACTCGATTTGTTTACTAAACGAGCCTAATATTCGAGCTAGATCTAGGCTTGTTTACTAAAAAACTGAGCCGAGCCGAGTCCTTAACGAGCTGAATAGAGCTTGTTCATGAACAGTTCGGTTTATTTGCAACCTATGACCGACTAACCTTTTTGGGAAAGGATCTAGCTCTCTCCTGTTTGTTATCATATTGGTTTTGGTTGATCTCGGTGATTTAAACTATTCAATATACAAAATTTACTGAGTATATAATTATTGTAAAATATTATATTGATCGGATATCAATAAATATTTTATTATATCACATTTCCATTAACGGTAAGTATACTTTTCAAAATAAATTATGACAGAAATGTAATATGATAAAGTGACTATTGATATCCGGTTATCGTAATTTTTTGAATAGATGATACACTTGATGAGATCTACACATTTAACTGTTTAGATTATTAAGATGGGCCCAAAACAGTCCAACGGAATGCTCTAATCCAATGACGGACTAGAGAGGAGCCAAATCATTTGAAAAAATATGCTTATAATTATTGGAACAATTTATTTTATAAGATTTTATTTTGATAATAATAATAAGGGTAAATCACATTGACCTCCCCTGACTTTTAAAAAATACAATAAGCCTTCCAATTTTAACATAATTATATTAGGTTCTCTTGAAATTTTAATTCATATGACAGTTATTTCTATTTTTATCAATAATTCATCAATCATATCGATAAAAAAATTATATTCACTCTGTTTGGTTTTGATTTCCAAAATTCACTTTTAGAAAATTCTATTTTTTTTGTTTTTCATATTTTTTTTAATTTTTACTGATTTTTTTTAATATTTTAAGATTTTTTTTTAAAAAAAATTAGACACACCTAACATAAATATACTTAAAAAGTATAATATTTGTGAAAAAAATCTTTAAAAAATTCACTAAATATCAAAAAATACAAAAAAATCAATATATTTTTCGTATTTTTGTGCATTTATTAATTTTAAAAAATATTTTTTCTCAAATATTATACTTTCAGAAATGATACAGACCCCATTTTTTTTGACCCGTACAACCCCACAGACACATGTCAACTAAAGATAGGAGGGGAAAAAAAGAAGAAGTTAGTCAATCACAATGCATTGGGGGTGGTGGGGGTTCTCCAAAAAGGGGGTCCCAACCTTTTTCCTTATACTTTTTAGATACTTCAAATAAGGTGTATCTAAAAAAGTATTAAAAAAATTGTTTAAAATTTTAAAATATTCACTAAAAACAGAAAACCGAAAAACAAATAAATCAATTTCTAAAAAATTGAATTCAGAAAATTAAAACTAAACACACTGATTGTTATTTATTTTGTATTAAAACATAACAATTTTATTTTATTTTTACACTAATTGTATTAATTTTAATTTTCAATATATTTATATGAAAATTAAATTTCATCAATTTTCTCAAAATCTTAAGGGTTATTTTAATTTATCCCAATTATCTTCAGGCATAATTAACTACCTAAATTGACTAATTTGTGAAAGCGAAGAAAAGGTCAATTAGGTGTGCGATGGATCAATGAAGATCATGAAAATGTTTATGTGCATGGATCAAAAGGTGTACGATGGATCAACGAAGATCATGAATATGTTTATGTGCATGGATCAAAATTTTGAGGCAAAATTACAATTTTTTACCAGTATATTGCATAATCTAGAAATAAAGCATGATGCTTATGAATAATATATTGTCTTTCATGATGATATAGGTCGTTCAATGAACTACAAGACAAGCTCAAAACAGCATTTCTATACGAGCATGAAATAATTTGTCTCGTATAATCTTGTTAATCAAGTTTGCATTCTTCCAAACATCGTCATCTTATCACCTGAAAATACAAACGTGAGCTAACTGGCAGGTGTGTGTCAGAAACCTCTCCGATGCCTAAGTCAGCAAGTAGATAATTGTAACAACCCTCGTCACTGTTTACCGAATAAGCACTGATTACCGATAAACTGAACTAATTATGACTGATAAGTGAACTGAATGAATTACTGAACTGACTGACTGACACTGGAACTGAATTGATCAAGTATACCTATTGTATTGCATTTCTATCTGTTTGATCTATTTGATTATCTGTTTATGTTTTGTGTTTAAACTGCTAATTGAAGGCCTTATCGATGGCCGAATCAGAAACTGATTAGCGTTTTATGACCGTCATAATTTATGTGATTTTATAGTATAGTTATCTGAAAACTGATTAGGTATGATTAAATTAGATTCAAATGAGCCAATTATAAGAGTTGCTTTATTTACATGTTTGCCATTGTTAGTGGCCCACTTTATGAACCACATTTGAGGCTTTGTTGTACACTCACCAAAACATTTCCTCAACCTTGTTTGAGAGCTCCAACCGACTATAGAGAGAGAGGGAGAGAATTGAGGGAGATTTTGGCGTCAACCTTGTGCTTTGTTTGGCAACTTGGAGGAAATTAGAGGATATTCGCATAATTGAGCTCCCTCACTTCTTATTCTACACCTAAGGTAGATCATTCATCTCCCTAATTGTGTCTTTGAATTGTTCTTGCATGGTTTTGAGCTAAATTGAGGTCAAGAGCCAATTTATGGCTCAAAGTGTTGAATTGAAGCTTAATCTTTGCATGCATGGCATACTCTTGTATTTTTGAGGTTGCTCTTCATGGATTTTCACATGCATGTCCATGTTAATGTGAAGAACCATGATTTCACCTTGTTTTGAAAAGAATGAGCTCAATAGAGCATGTTTTGAAGCCTTAAATTGATTTAAAGTCTTGCATGTTGTGTTTGAGTTTCATTCTTGGAAAATGGTTTGAGATTGGGTTTGAATTAGACACCTTTGGGCTTTGATTTCTTAAATTGAGTTTTAAAACATGTTATTCTATGTGTTTAGAAGAGTTTTCCAGGAAATGGGCCCAAGAGGATCGATTTGGGAGCATCAAATTTGAGTTTTGAACTTAGAACACAAACCTAGATTTTTCCAGAATTTTGCATCCCGCTCGAGCGGAAGAAGTAGCGCTCGAGCGGAGAAATTGAGCATCCAGTACTTTGCACTGTTCATCAGTCCGCTCGAGCGGAGGAAGTTGCGCTCGAGCGGAGGACTGGGTGACACGCTCGAGTGGGCGTCGAGCGGAGATTTCACCTATCCAGTACTTTTTGGTCCGTTCGAGCGGTGAAGTGGACGCTCGAGCGGGTACCTTTGTTTGCTTGTCCGCTCGAGCGGGGAAACTTGCGCTCGAGCGGGACTCTGTTTCACTGAAATTTCTGAAAATGTTTTCTAAGTACATCTTTGCATCCTCATTTCCATCCTAGGCATTCTTAGGCCTAGTTTAAGACATCTTAATGAGGGTATAGATGTAGAACACACCGAGGCAATTAGGGATTTAATTATTATCTTTCCCAACTGTATGGCTTAGTGTGTGTTCAATCTGTTAACTGTTTAGGGTTGGCTTTCCGAGGAGACGCTCTAGTTCACCGTAGCCCAGAACTCTGTGAGTAACAATTGTGTAAAGATATGTTCAATTGATTATCTTTTGAATACTGAACTGAACTGTTTACTGAACTGTTACTGAACTGGTATTATTTACTGAATGAATGTATGTCCTTTATTTCCGAACTGTACTGTGGCATCCTTAGCACCTACTGATTACTGTTATTGTCACAGAGATCTTTGTTGGTTCCCTCGTGGAACCACTACTGTTTACTGACTGATGGCCATCATTACTGTTCAGTCTTTTAAGACCTACTGTTATTGTTATGCTAATGGATGTACCACATATGACTGTTTACTGTACTGAACAACTGATATACTGATTGAATTGAACTGTTTTCATTACCGTAAGGACATTCATTATAAACCCCTTTACGCTTTATGTTATTCACTGGGCTTTAGCTCACTGCTCATATATATATGTAGGTGGTCAGGCACCGGATCAAAGCTAAAAGCGTCGGGATTATTCCAGTTTTGTCAAGCCAGCCTATGTGCCTCACTGCGAGGTTCCGAGTTTGCCATGCTATGGCTTTGGGGTGTTTTATTTCTCCCGTCTGTCTCCGTACTGTTTGTATCACTGTATAGACTGTTACCTACTTTACTGTACTGTTATCAGGGGATTAGGTCCCTATACTAAATGACTGTAAATGTTGTAAATATTGTACCTAACTGTTCTGTACCGAATGTTTATATGCATGAAAAATCTTTTTGGCATACAGACTGTCACAGCTCATTGGACATTGTTTATTTACTGTATTGGCTTCCGCCAGGCCCTGTACTCTGTTCTACTGTATTACTGTTAAGCAGGCCTTCGGTAATCTCGGATTACTGGCCGGTTACGGTGCTAAATCCATAGGGCCGGGTTTGGGTCGTGACAATAATAGACACAAAAGCTCTATGAATTCGGGAGTATAAATTGCAATACTTGAAAAATAAGTGAAGTCATGAGCTTTTGTAGATTCCAGGTGGCATAATCCTAGTAGAACTCTGGCTCTCCTTAGCAGAGTTATCAAGACCCAAACCCACCTCTATAGGTTTAGCGTCATGACCGGCCAGTAATTATAGATTACCTACGGCGTCCATGCAAAAGAATCTCCTAATATAAAGTACGGGGCTTAGCAAAAGCTTAAAATGACATAGAAATTATCCATTAAGCTGTGCATATATATAGAGAATTAGTATAATAAGCAAAGTTTGTTCCAAAAGTACATCCATCGCAGTTATACAAAAATTCATGTCTTACAAAATACAACCCCAATTATATACAAAATACAAAATCACTGAAACACACAAAAAGAGAGAGGGGGGGGGGGGGGAGGGGGTTCGACTAGCATGATTCCATCCAAGCCTAGTTACTTCACTTGGAAGCTCCACAAAAGGCTGACCTGGGTAGACTCAATGCTTTCCTAACTTTGTTGCTCGGCTTGCCCACCTACATATATATATATATATATAAATAGTGAGTTAGAACCCAATGAATAATAACAGAATAAAGAGGTTATATGAATGGAACTCAATAATATTGTCGAATCAAATTTCATTTCATCAACAAGATCTTTCAATATCACTTTATGTGGTATATCCATTAAGTGATAATATTCCAGTAATAATAGACCATATGTCAATTAACCCAAAAGCCATGGTATTATCTCCCCTAGGCAAGAGCCTAGCCACGGTACTGTCACCCCCAAGCAAGGGCCTAGCTATGGTATTGTAACCCCTAGGCAAGGGCCTACATTCGATGGATGCCACAAAACCATTTCAAAATAGAACTTCATTTATTATAAGAAAATAACGTTTTCAATAGACCATGCTATCAATTATCAAATCATTTCAATAATTTATTCAATCAATCACAAATTCATTTCGATAGAAATAACATTTTTGAAAGTAAGATAATTTGGACATATCTTTATAAAGCTATTACTCTCAGAGGTTTGTGTTGTCACTAAGCCTCGAACGTCCACCTAAACAAAACACATAACAAAACACAATTGAAACTCCATTTCAATTTAATTCAATTCTCTTTATGTGTTTCTAACTCATTCTATGATTATATGAGTCCAAATGGTGCCTAAGAATACTTGGAGTGGTATGAGGATGCAAAAATGCACTTAAAAGAGTTGGTAAAATTTTACTGAAAACAGGGTCTTCGCTCGAGTGTAACTTCCTTCGCTCGAGCTGGGGTTAAAAAACAAAGGTGGTCGCTCGAGCGCAACTTCTGACGTTTGAGCAGTCTGCAAACTTGACAAAAGTACTGGTTGCATGAAATTTTAGCTCGACGGTCGCTCGAGCGGAAGACTGAGTAAAAAGGGTCCTCACTCGAGCACCACTTTGGTTGCTCGAGCAGACTGTAAAACTTGGCAAAACTTCTGGGAGCTCGATTTTCACGCTCGAGCATAGCTTTCCTCGCTCGAGCAGACAACACGAATTTTGGAATTTCCAGAACTGTGTTTGAGCTTCAAGATTGATATTCAAAGCCTCAAAACTTGTGTTTTTGGTACAAAAACTTGGAAAATCATTATATAACATGAAAATACTTCCAATTTGAAACCATTTGTTCGAAATCATGCTTCAATTGTCCAAGTTCAAGCTTAAATTTTCAAGTTGAAACCGTGCATGTTATGGATTGAGCCTCCTTCATGTTAAAACACCACTAAGTGATATGAAATGCATGAATTCATGGATGATCTTCAAGCTCATACCTCTTAAACTTTATGCATGTATGAATTTCAAGAAATCTTAGCTTAAAAATGAAAGATTAAGCATGCATGTGCATGATTCAACTCAAATTCATCATATCCATGGTAATTCATGGTCAATCTACTCAAATTCAAACAAATGATCCCCTAACTCTATGAACTTAGTTTCTATTTGACTTGATTCCAAGAATTTGGCTTGAGTTTCATACCTAATGTGTGAATTCAAGTGTTAGACTAGCTCAATTCACCCAAACTCTAGTAATTCACTTCAATCTCCTCTTTCTCTCTCTAAATATTGAACTCTCCTCCCGTCTCTCTTAATTCTCAGCCAAGTGTGTGTATATGTGAGCTTATAAGCTTATTTAGAGCTATTTATATGATGTGATTAAGTTAGCCTAATCACATATGATTAAGGCTAACTAGTTAGGCTTAATTCTAGTTAATTCAATCAGTTTATTTTAATTATTTTGATCCAAATCAAATTTCAATTAAAGTTACCATAAAATTCTAAATATTCTAATTAGCCTATTGGGCTAGTAAATTTTAGTTTTTGAAGCCGTCTAGGCTCTTAATTTCTATCTCTAAGTTGTCATTTTGAACAGATATTTCATATAACAATAGATAACTACAAAATTAAACATGTGATCACACAACTAACCACACAATTATGCAATTCAACTTATTAGAATAATATAATATAATAGTCTGGAGGTCGGGGACATCACAGTCTCTCTCTCTTAGAAAGTTTGGTCCTCTAAACTTAAGTTACCTTCAGATGGAAACAAATGCGGATATCGTTGTCGCATCTCTTCCTCTTTATCCCAAGTGGTCTCATTCACAGTGTTCTTTCCACTCGACTTTTACCATAGGGATAGTTTTACTTCTCAATTGTTTTACTTGCCGATCGATGATTTGCACGGGTCATTCTTCATACACCATATTCTCATCCAAAGCAATTCGGTGATTATTAATCACATGGAACAAATCCCTAAGATACCCACGAAGCATGGATACAAGGAAAACATTATGCATTTGTTCAATTCCCGGTAGCAAGGCAATACGGCAAGCAACATGACCCAACTTCTCGAGGATTTGAAACGGTCCGATATAGCGAGGAGTCAACTTTTCCTTTTTGTCAAATCTCATATGCCCCTTCATTGGAGTTACCTTGATGAATACATGATCTCCTACTTCGTACTCTAAGTCCCTTCTTTGCTGATCCACATAGCTTTTCTGTTGGCTCTGTGTAGTCTTGAGCCTTTGCTGAATGATTTTGATCTTCTCAGTCGTCTCTTGCACAAGTTTAGCCCTATAAATAGCCCTATCACCAACCTCTGTCCAACAAACTGGGGATCTACATTTTCTGCTATATAGTGCCTCATATGGTGCCATACCGATGTTAGTACGGAAACTATTATTATAAGCAAATTCAGCCAATGGTAAATAAGTTTCCCAACTGCCCCGAAAATCCAAAACACACATACGAAGCATGTCTTCTAAGGTCTGAATGGTCCTTTCG